>CM076575.1:1408895366-1409099707 GCA_034641835.2 Pinus albicaulis
CAACTTCTCAGAGAGTTTCTAGCCAAAAAAAACTTGCAGTTTGATCAGAGGATCAAATAGCGCTGAGTCATAGTTGATTTGGCAGATTTCAAAGGAGGGAAATCAGTTGTCAGAGAGAGCAGAAGGTACCTGTTTCACCAAGGGCCTTGGATCCATTTCTCTAGCAAAGAGAAAAGGAAGTTTCGACACATGCTGAGCAGATGGCTCCTCATGGACTGCGTGATCAGGACATGCTGGATGGCCTCTCAAACTTTTTCAGTTTGGAAGGCAAGGATCCTGATAGTCCTTAAGGCACACAATCTTAGAGACCATGCAGAGCAAACTTTGGCCACACTGACAAATCCGGATCTCCTTTGGAAGCATAAGGAGGTTGCTGGGCATGCCAAGCGGTTGATTATGGATAGAATCAAGGACCATATTGTACCACACTTAGCTGAGAAGAAGACATTGAATAAAATGTGGAAGGCCTTGATCTCCCTATATGAGGGAAAATCTGTCCAAAGGAAAATGTTGTTTGAGACACAAATGAGGTCATTCATGATGGTCAAGGGAGAAGACATGGAGCATTTCCTCTTCAGACTGCAGTCGATTAGAGATCAGTTGACTGCAACTAGTGCTAAAGTGGAAGACGATGTGATGGTTAGGACTGCCCTCAATATAGTCACAAATGAGTGGGAAACCTTTGTCCAAAGTATCTTGGGCAAAGCAGACGTCCTTGATTGGGACAGCTTGTGGTCAGTTCTGCATCAAGAAGAACTCCACAGATTTACCAAGAAGCAGTATAGCTCTGGATCGAGCAAAGTGAAGAAGGAAGATGCAGAAGATGCAGGCTTGGCATCGAAGAAGCAACCAAAGAAGAAGAAGGATCTCTCAAAGATCAAGTGCTTCCAGTGTGGTGAAATGGGACATTTTGCCAGCAATTGTCCTCAGAAGAAAAAGGACAAGGAAGCCTCTTCTTCCAAAGTAGCTGTGGCGGATGATGGGTCAGAAGATGATGTAGCCATGAGCGCTCATGAACCACAAAAGTGGGGTGACATGGATATGTAGAGGAGCTACATAGAAGTAGGGATGGATCCTTGAGCAGCTCATCTCTTGGATCACAAGTGAGCTACGAAAACCTTAAGACAGTAGCGGGACAAGTAGGTCAGTGAGTGCATAGATCACGGATGAAGCAGAGGCAGATCTGAAGACTGGGAGGAGCAACGCAGAGCAGAGCAGTAGCAACATAGAAGCAGCAACAACGTAGAGGCTGATCTGACTTCAACAACGCAGTGCAGAAGGCTTCAGAAGGATAGCGCAGTGTAGCAGCAACATGAGAGATTTCAACACAAGGGGCTGATGTGACTTCAGTGGTGTAGAGGGACTCTGCTTACGCAGTGTAGAGCTGTAGCTATGCATCATCCTTTAGATGCCAACACAGATCTGTAGCCTATGGAGCTTTAGTGATGAGGATGCAATCCATCTGACTTGTCTGTCAAAGATTGGGTAGGAGATTCAGTTGTTTCTCTCAACAACTGAAGTTGTAGTGCAGCAGATCAGCAGTGGCAGTGCTATGAGCCGCACAGATGCAACATATTGAGAGGGAGCTGCAGTACAGAGGTTGAAGTGGCAGTGGCAGAGTCATGGGCAGCAGTACAGAATGGCAGGAACATTGCAGAGTTGAGTGGCAGCAGGCCAAGCTTCAGTAGCGTAGAACCAGTGCCCAAAATCATGTAATGCATAGTGTGATGTATTGCTAGAGCACACCTTTGATGCTAAGAGGGAGTGTTGAGATTTTGTGTATTTGGGGTAGCATCAGTTGTGTTCTAGCTCCCAAATTTTGTGGAGGGACTAGAGTACACTTGATCTATAAGACCCAGAAATTGATTTGAGAAATTTCATCTGGTTTAGGAGATATTAAATTAATTGATTATTTTAATGTATTTCCTAAGTTAAAACTTAGGGAACTTAAATAATTAAAGTGAATTTAATTAAACATGTGATGAAATTGTCTTAAGTCACATGGATCAAGTTTTCTTTTAATCTTAGCCATTGATTTAAGATTTGATCATGGTTGTTGGTTTTTCAACGAGAAAAGTATAAAGGAAAGGCTTGGGGTCATTTGTTAACACACACAGAGGCAGAGCACTGAAGCTATGCTGAGATTCTAGGGAGGGTTTGCTAAGAATTCTCAGAAGTGTTTCAGCGGTAGAGAGGGGAATTTAGGGCAAGGGGATGATCTGATCCCAGGGTCTAGAATTAGCAAGAGGCAAAGATTAGCTCAAAGAGGCAGCGCAGAGAAGCAGGAGAGCAGCAGCAGGAAGGGCAACAACTGTGCTACGCAAGTGCTGCGCAGTCCCTCAAGGACAACGTGATTTGCTGCAGGAAACCCTCAGGGGTTACGCAAAGACCCTAAGGGGCAGCGTCACCCAGTTTGGTGTAACACAACCCTTTCCATAGTAGCGCTGAGGGTCTGAGGGGCTTTAGAGGTTGACGTAGAGGCTTCAGGGGCAGCGTTGGGGTTTCTAGGCCCTAGTTTTCGCTGAGTTTTGTAAATCCCGTTTGAGGGTGTGGATCAGTCATTATTTTGGCCCTAGATCAGCGAGTGAGCTGTAGATCTATTATTTCTCTGTTGGGTTTTCTAGATCTAGAACCCAAGCTTGATGTATTCAGAAAATTCTCAATAATAAAACCCTCCAGTAGCTGGAAGATTGGTTTTCCCGCATTGGGTTTTTCTAGGGACTATTTGTCCAGAAATAACTGTGTCACTTTGTCTATGTGTGCATGAACTTGTTCTAGATCTGGATTGGTGGAGATCTGTTATGTGTTTTGCTTCGATTTTAACTTGAATTTTATTCAGTTAATAACTTGTCTAAGTAGGAGGAGCATAACCAGATTAACTGTAAATAATTTCTGCATAAAGTGTAAAGATTCAGAAATTTCCACATGGTGTTGGGGATTCATGAAGTACTCTCAGATCCATGAAGTACTCTCTGCTATGGTGGAGGCCCATGGCTCTCAGCGCTCCTCCTACAAGTGCCAATGTGGCCCTCCAGAGGGCTTGGACCCTGTATAGGGAGACTAAACACCAAATTGAGATCCCCCTGCAATCCTGCATAAAATCCAATGCGTCCCCTTGCCTTCCAATACAACAAATCATTAAAATAATAAAGTAAAAGAGCTTACAAATCATGGAATCAATGGGGCACTTCATGGTGGCATGCCCTTCCATAGTGGGCTTTGGCATGTACAAGTGCCTCCATGCTCAGCAAGGGGGTTCACCAAGGAACCTATTAGGTGGTTTCAACCTTTAAAAGGGGGTGACATGTCCATGGTACATCCATCAAGTGGTAGGTGGCAAGTTATATAGTGATGGAATGGAGTGGGGATCAGGGAAATTCTCTAGACCACATGTCATGGTACAAGGGTAATTATGATGAGGGAAGCCCACATTTGAGTGTATGAGTGTAGGAGGGAGAAAATCGTGGTACTTGAGTTACCCCGACCTTGTTTTTTACACCCTTCTTCATATGTCTTTTCCTTTGATAATTTTTTCTTCATAACTGCTCGGGGCTCCAGGGGATGAGAGCATGATGTGTAGGATATAGCAGTAGGTACCCCCTTTTAAGGTGGGGCATTTCATTGCCCACTAGGGGTTGGGATAGTCATGGGTTCCTAAATGTGGAGGGGGCTCATCTAGGGCCCATAGGAACTAGGGTGAAGGTCATAGATAAGGGGTAGATCTCATGCTTGGCTTTTGCCCAAATGCTAAATTTGTATGTCCTGACTATCTTTTGCATTTTGTGGTACATTTCCTGTTGAGAGTGGCCAAATTATGCTTTTACTTTTCTTTTTAGCAGCATCAACCTCCGAGCATCATTTTAAGCCCAACCCCAAGTGTGGACAAGGGGAGGGGGAAGGCTAACCATATGTGGACCCAGATGGGAAAAATGATGAATGGGGTTAAAATGAATGGAAGGGAGTGATGTATATGGTGTCAGGAAGTGGTACCACGCAACCAAAATCGGGATTTCCCATGTAGTGCCATCCCCAAAGCTAATCGCCAGTAGAGGAGATCCCATAGGACTAGGATACGAGGCTAATCACCAAATCGGGCGGGCAGAGGAGACGAGTACAAAGCTAGCCCAATATTTCTGCCGAATCCCCCCACCAATCTATGCCGAAAAGTGTCCATGACAAGTAAGAAAAATTACTCAACTATATCAATGAAAAGCCACACCTTCAGGGTCGGGAGGCCCACCTTCAAACATGCGATCATAACGGATCGGTGAAGGACCACACGGTCGCCTCAGGTGGTAGAGATAGTGTTAGTTTTTGTAGCATCAGATGTGTTCTAGCCACGAAACCTGGTGGAGAGGCTAGAATACATGAGATTTCCAAAACCCATAAATTGTTTTTAGAAATTATGCCTAGAAGTGTCTCAATTAGATTATTAATCGTTTTATAAATATTTCCTAAGTCTAAACATAGGGAATATGGTTAATTAATCAGTATTAATTGGGATAAGGCGAGAATAGTCTAGAAACTCACACAGATCGACTCAGAGATGATCCTAGCCATTGATTATGTTTTAATCCTGGCCGTTGGTGCTTGAATAGTGGATTATAAGAGGAGGTCGATGTGGTGATGGAGAAAACACTTAAGCAGTTCAATTTCTTGGCAAATCGATTTCCAAAGTAGCAACAGTTAGTTACCAGAGAGAGCCAGAGATCGAAGCAATGAGTGAGGGATAGGGATAGTGATCTGGATGAAGTTTTCTAGGTCCTGAGAGGTAGCAACAAGAGGGTCGGGTTATCCCAGTGAGGCAATGCAGAGCTCTGCGCAGTAGCTTCAGAGATGGAAGTTCGATTTGCTGGAGAGAAAGTCGTTCTCAAATCCAGAGGCCGGGAAAAGGTTCCAGAAGGTCGGAGAGACGAATTTCTCAGCAGTAGAAGGCAAAACAACTTCATTAGTGACTGTGCAGTCTAGCGTAGAGGGTGATGTAAAAGCTTTAGGAGGCTGAGTTTTTTGGAGGCAAGTTGTTTTGGGATTGCTCGTGGAGGAAGGGTAATTCCCTTCAATAATTTTGCCCAGATTTTTATTGCTGTGGATTGCAAGTTTCAGGCATCCAAATTGTACTCAGATATTCACTGCTGCATAATAATAAAAACTCTCATTGCTGCATCGGTTTTCCCGCATTGGGTTTTTTCGGGGACAATTGTCCAAAAATAATTGTGTTATTTTGTGCTATAGCATTTCTCAGCTTCCAGCGTTTTAATTTTCCGCAAAATTTTATTTGTGAAGGTTGCAGTGTGTTTATTTGATATTTGCCGGAGTAGATAAATTATTAAATTTAATTAACAATTAGGAGAAATAATACTAGTTGCTGCAATAGAATTCCAGTGTAGGAATTTTGATATGGTATCAAAGCATTGTTGAATCAACCGAGGAGCTCAGAGGCAAAAGAAGGAATTTCACTGTTCAGTATGAGCAGTAGGCCAAAATTCGCAAGGGCAACGCATTCTTTTGTCAGGCAGGCCGAGTTGCTTGAGGAGGTTCGATTTTCTGATCAGAGGCATAAAATTTTTATTCTCCAGATCGAGTGATTCCAGAGGCAGAGGGATCAACTCATACTTTTTGTTGGGCAGATCTCTAGCTGGACACACAGGGTTTTTGCAGTGGCTTGCTAGAGAAAAAGCCAACATCGCGTGGAAGAGAGAAGAGCACACACATTTGAGGGAAAATTTTCCTTAGGGAACTTCTAGTCTCAAGAAGTTTGATTTTTCCTTATAGATTGGCAATAGTTGTGAGCAGATCTCCTTACTCCAAAAGGGAGTGCGAGTAGCATAACGATATCTAAGCAGAAGGAAAGAGGGAGTTTTCGATATTTCTTTGAGATGGCCACTATAGGGCTTCATGATCAGGATAGGTTGGATGGAGCTTCCAACTATGTCATCTAAAAGGCTAGGATGTCCTTCCGTTTAGATGAATATGGCCTGAAAGCCTACACTGATAAATTAGTGGCAGTTCCTCAGGATGCAGATCAGCTGAAGGAATATAGGAAGGAAATGGCGCAGGCGAAGCGACTGATCCTGGATGGAGTCTAGGATCATATAGTCTCACACATAGTTGGAAAAGATACTACCAAATAGATGTGGGATGCTCTCTCCACGTTATACCAGGGTACTTCCGAGCAGCGGAAGATGTACCTAGAGGAGAAGCTGAGATGCATCCGAATGCAAAAAGTGGAAGGCCTAGACCCCTACCTTACTAGGATTCAGGAGGTCTGAGACCAGCTGTCAACTGTTGGGGCAGCGACTCAACCCACGAAGCTAGTGAGATTAGCACTCAATAGTTTCTCAGAGGACTGGCAAGTCTTTGTCCAAAGCATAATGGGGAGAGACAAGCTACCAAATTGGTGTTGATTTCTGGTAGCATCAAATTGTTGAGGTTTTGAGGTAGCATCAGGTGTGCTCTAGCCCTGAAATTTTATGGAGGCACAGGACCTCCATAACCCAGAAAGCGTTTGGAAAAATTTCATCTGGTGTGTGAGATAGTAAAATAATTAATTTTTTTAATGAGGACCCTAAGTCTAACTTAGGAAATTAGAAAAATTAAAGTGAATTAATTAAACACATGTGATGAAATGTTCTAAGTGACGCAGATCAAGCAGTCCTTTAATCTGAGCTATCGATAAGAGATTAGATCACGGTCGTTGATGTGTCAACGAGAAAAGTATAAAGGAAATACTTGGGGTCAGTTGGAGAAGACACATAGAGTCTAAGAGATCGAATTCTTTTGACGGAGCAGTTCTCGGACGGAGATCAAATCTAAGTGATTTAGAGTTGCAGTGAGAGGCAGATGCAGTGATTGGCTAGGAGGGCCTAGAGTACAGTGCAAAGCAAGTGCAACAAAGACGCAGTGGAGACAACGTTGCCATCAGAGGGTGTGACGCAGTCCCTCAAGAGGGTGACGCAGGCCCACACAGGGCTCTCGCAGGCGCAGCGCAGTATCTCCAAGTGGAAGTCCGAAATTCTGCCGGAAGTAAGAATTTCTAAGCCAACAACGTTGAAACTGAGATCCTGGAGAAGAAGATCCATGTAGAGCTAGGGTGATGCAGTCACTCAGTCCAGGCTATGTAGGCTGATGCAGTAGCTACATAGAGGCTGCACAGAGCTAGGTGAGGTTTCACTAGTTCCTCATCCGGATCAGCCGGGACTTGCGAGAGTGAGGTATATCTCACATTTTCTCTGATTGCGGAGGTTCTCTATTGGGTGAGCCGAGTTTATGGCACCCTAGATGTACTCATAAACTGTTGCTTAATAATAACAAACCCTCATATTTGCTGCACCGGTTTTACCGCATTGGGTTTTTCTGGGTACATTTGTCCGAAAAATCTGTCACTTTGTCATATGAGCGTGATATTCAGTAAATGATTTTTATGTGTAGGATGTTAATTGTATTTACTTCGCTGTTAATTTAGAATATTCAGATTAATAGCTTGATGTTTAATCAAGTAGGAGAAGTAAATCGAGATTTAACAGTAGGGTTTCTTAGATTAAGAAATTTTCACACAAATGTGCTCTAGCCTCAAGAGTTTGCAGGGAGGTTAGGACATATGCATTCCCCAAAACCTAGAAATCGTTTTGGGAAATTCCACCCGGGAACAATTTAATTAAAATAACTAAATAATTTTTAATGGATGCCTAAGTCTTAATTAGGTAATTAAAATAATTAAAGGGTATTAATTAAACTGTATGAATCTTCTATAAAAAGACAGAGATCGAGTCAAGATGATCTGAGCCATTGATTAGGATCTAATCTGGGCTGTTAAAAGTTCAACAAGAAGATTATAAGGAGGAGCTCGATGGGCACTTGGAGGACACACCAGGCGGATACTCAGTTGCCAAGGCAGATCGATTTTCTCACTGGCCGAAGTTCGATATGGGAAAATGGAATCAGAGGGTGAGTTGCACGTGAGAGAGAGAGAGGGTATCGAAAATAGTCGAGAGTGCAAGAAACAAAAGGAAGAGGCAGCACAGAGGAGGGATGCAAATTACCAGGGCAGAGGTAGTGATGCAGTGGGGCTAGCATGAGGGCAACAAGTCCTCTCAGGGGTCAGAAATTCACTGTGGAGTGTGGGAAATTTGTTTGTAAATTTCTCTTAGTGACTCTTCTTCTATTCTGCTATCCGTATATTGAACATGAGATTTTTGCTGAAGGTTAATAAAAGAAACCCTCATCTATTGCACCGATTTTCCCCCATTGGTTTTTTTCGGGGACATTTAAAACTGTCATCATGTTTATTGTTGTGCTAGTATTTTCTTTAAATTTATTTTTCCGTAGTAATTAATTTGTGAAGACTGCAATGTATTTTCGATATTTGTTGTAGATAACTGCAAATAATTTGTTTCAATAATTTAACAAATATAATAAATATTATTAGTTGCTGCAGAAGGATTCGAAATTTTTGAATTTTCACATGGTATCAGAGCATAGACAGGAGGCAGGAGAAATCTAGTGCAAACAGAAAAGGGAGCAACATAACACTATGTGAGCAACGACTCGAAGTCCCTAGAAGGCTGCGCAGTGATTTGGCCCAGGTAGACAATATTTCGAGGAAGAGTTAATCCTTTGAGTGAGTTGACAGAGAATCAATCTCAAGATTGAAGGGTTGTCAGAGGCAGAGGGAGCAACTATGTTTCTTTTGCAGAGAAGAGCTCCAACTAAAATGCAATATTTTGCAATTGCAAGGTTAGTGTTGGGAAGGATGTTAGCACAAAACAACATTGATAGTCAAGATGTCTTAGAATTATTTTCCAGATTGGAAGAAGAATTCGCATGTTTGTCAAGTTTGGCATCAACAAGTGTTTGGTATATTGATAGTGGGGCTTCAGCTCACATGACTGTAGTACGAGAATACTTTTCGAGCTATTAAGAAATGCAGATGGACTTCTAGATCACTATGGGAAACAAAATTAAGTGTACTCCAGTAGGGAGAGGCACCATAGCATTTCAAACGGAAGAAGGAACCAACATTAGAGCAACTAATGTGTTGCATGTGCCGGGATTAGGAATGAATCTGATTTCAGTGTCCCAACTATAGGACAAGGGATACGATGTATACTTCATCGGAAGGAAGGTATATGTCAAACATCCCAGCTTGAAGAAGATGAGACAAATTGGAGCTCGAAGCAACATATTGTATGGATTGCAGCTTGAGTCTCTAGTGGCACTGATAGGTAGGAATCATAACAGCGAAAAGGAACTGAACGAACTATGGCACAAGAGAATGGGACACTTAAACCATGGAGCACTTAGGATGCTCAGAGAGACTGTGACAGGAGTTCCAGTCCTCAGTATCGAGCATGATGATGTTTGCAAAGGATGCATACTAGGGAAGCTAAGGCAGTTTCTCCCAGAAGTGCAACAGAGCAAGAGGTGTATTGGGATTAATACACTCAGATATTTGTGGCCCAATGTCGATCACAGCTCTTGGCGATGGCGAGTACTTTGTCACCTTTATTGATTATCACTCTAGAAAAACCTGGATCTATATCTTAAAGACCAAGGAATGAGGTCTTTGATTAGTTCAAAGATTTCAAGGCTCTCATAAAAAACATGACAGGGAAAAAGATAAAGGTATTACATTCAGATAATGGTGGAGAATATACGGATAAAGACTTCATAGATTTCTACGCAAATGAGGGCATCAAAAGAGAGTGGACAACTCCATATAATCCACAACAGATTGGAGTAGCAGAGCGGAAGAATAGAACAATCGTCGAGGCAGCAAAGGTTATGTTATATGACCAGGACTTGCCTAGATTCTTATGGGTCGAGACATGCAACACAACAGTGTATATTCAGAATAAAACTCCTCACAGAGCATTAGGGAAGAAAACGCTTGAAGGGGTCTTCACAGGGAAAAATCCAGAGGTAAGTCATCTCAGGATATTCGGGAGTGTGGCATATTGTCACATTCCAGACGAGAAGCATAGCAAGCTGGATCAGACTGCAGAAAAGGGGTACCTCGTAGGGTATAGCGAGACCTCAAAAGCATACAAGATCTACATTCCTAGTAGCAGGAAAATTGTAGCAAGGTGAGATCTAAAGTTCATGGGAGATAGAGCTTTCAGGAAATATCGAGAGATGCCAGTAAAAGATCAATCAACAGGTTTTCCATTAGCCCAACAACAGTAGGGGTAGCGGGGAGGACAAGTAGGAGGACAGACACTAGGATCGAATACAGTGGCCAACACCAGTATATCCTTAGGAGTAGGAGACCCAGGTAGTTTTCAGCGGATGGAACAACAGGAACAGGAGGAGGATTTGATTGAGCCTCCCACCACTAGTGATAGAACCAGTAGGGAAGTATGCTAGACGCTGAGGGACACAGAGGAGTTTGTCGGAGCTCCTCGAACTGACAAGAGGCAGCGTAGACAACCTGACAGATACCAAGCCTTGGTAGCACAGGTTGAAGAACCCTCTAGTTTTCAAGAAGCCGTACAACACCGAGTGTGGGTGGATGCCATGGTGGAAGAATACAGTTCTATCATGACTAGTGATGTCTGGGAAGTGGTACCTATGTTAGAGAAATTAAGGAGTTGGCAGTTAATCAATTTCTTTTATCATGACATTTTCTTGTTATTATCATGTGTTCTTTCATTTTATATCTTCTTATCATCACGACTAATGCCAAACAACAAATAGAAGAGGACAGAAGGTGTAGGCACATGCCAGGGAGAAACCCCACTCTTTGGGAAAAACTCAATCAAATTTTTTCCTTCAGTAGTTTCAAGATGAGACGACCAAGACCCCTATACTATAGGCTCCCTCCATAAAGTCATCTCTTCATAGTGTTAGCTTCGAGATCTCCTCACTGTCAAAACACTGAGATATCCTTTGCTTGCACTAAAAACCATCCTCATTGCCTTGACTTTGATAGTACCGAGATCATCATAATTTCAAGACAATAGTGTTAATTTGTGTAGCTTGGGAGGTACTCCAAGCTCGAGGGTTAAGGGTTTGGAGGGAAAAGCACCACAAGGACAGCTTGTGGGCTTGGAACCCAAGTGAGGGGTTTTTTACCCATCGTGATTTGGGCCAAAACCGTGATGAAGACACGACATGTGATGGATGAGGATGATAGTGCTTGGTGATACGATTCCAACGCATCAAGAATCGTCCGAATCCGAGTTATCGTTAAAGAGAAATGATTTTTTGAGGGTTGACAAGGTAATTATTGGTTAGCAAGTCATGTAGGCTTGGTGTAAAAGTGGTCCAATAGATGTGTCACTTCAAGCAAATTCGTGGAGCCGTAAAGTCTATAAATTAAGGTTGAATTGAGGTCATTTAAGCATCCATTTGTGGGAAATACACTCAAGGAAACCTCTAAAATTTCATGGAGAAGAAGCCGTAGCAAGGGAGCACAAGACACCATGGAGAAGCTTGGGAAATAGCGTGGGTAATCTTATGTGATTAGGCCGTAGTGCTATAGGTGACAGCGTGGCATTTTGAGGGCTGTTTGGGCTCGTTGAATGGCAGTTCTTGGGTGTAGATTGTAGGGTAGGAAGGAGCAACAAGGAGGAGAAGGACACTGTTGTTTAAGGGCTATGTGGTGGAGTTTTGAGGGGGCCGTAAGCTACAACAACTGCTGTTTTAGGTCGCAGGCCTTAGCCAACAGCTAGGCTTCCTTTAAGAATTGCGTTTTGTTTAGATTTTGTGTAGTTGGGGTAGCATCGGGTGTGCTCTAGCCCCGAAACTTTGTGGAGGGGCTAAGAAACACATCACCTCCAAAATCCATGAAGCATTGGGAGAAATTTCATCTGGTGTTGATATTATTCAAATAATTAATTATTTTAATGTATTCCCTAAGTCTAAACTTAGGGAAATTAAATAATTAATGTGAATTTATTAACAAGTGTTGAAAAATTCTAAGTGTTGTGGATCAAGCAATCTTTTAATCTCAGCCGTTGATAAGTGATCTAATCACCACTGTTGATGTGTTCAACGAAAAAGTATAAGAGAAAGGCTTGAGGGTCAGTTGGAGACACACACACAGAGGTAGAGCTGAGAAACTAAGCTGGGATTCTAGGGCAGGGTTTGCTACGAATTTCCAGAGGAGTTTTCTGCAGCGAGGGGTAATATTGGCTGAGGGGATGATATAATCCTGGAGCCAAGAGTCAGCAAGAGGCAAAGGAGCAGCTTTCAGGGATAGCGTAGAGGAGCAAGCGCAACAGTAGTAGTAGTTAAGCAGCAGCTGCGCAGCACAGCTTCAGTCGCTACGCAGGCCCATGAGGGGCAGCGCTGCAGCGTCAGAGGGCTTCCAGAGTTACGTAGAGGCCTCCAGAGGCAGCGTAAGGACTGCGCCACCCACTCTGGGGTTACGCAATCCCCTTCTGAGCAGCGAAGAGGCACACAAAGCCTAGCAGGGCTGATGCTGGGGCTTCAGGGGTGGCAATGGGGTTTCTAGGGCCAGAATTGGGCTGAGTCTTGTAAATCCCGTTTGAGGGTGTGGATCAGTCAAAATATTGGTCTCAGAACATATGGTTAGCTGCAGATCTATTTTTTCTCTATCGATTTAACCAGATTTGGTGCCCAGATTTGCTGTACACAGAATCTACTTAATAATAATAAACACTCATATCTACTGCACAAGTTTTCCCGATTTGGGTTTTTCCGGCGACTTATGTCCAAAAATCAGCGTGTCACTTTGTTGAATGAACGTAATATTCAGTGAATGATCTGCATGTGTAGGCTGTTAATTGTGTTTACTTCAGTATTTTCTAAATATTTTTTTTTGAAAATAACTTGTATAACTTAATCAAGTAGGAGAAGTAAACCATGATACTAGAGTAGGATTCTGCAGAACTGTATTCAGGAATTTTCACATGGTATCAGAGCGATAGTAGATCAAGCTGAATCTCGAACAAATCAGCTGGAGAATATTTTTTCTGCAGGACAACAGCAGAGATCCGGAAGGGGCAGCTTGGCAGCAAGAGGATGTTAGGATATTCCGACACATAGGAAATAGTTAAGTATAAGTTGGTCTAGTGTAGAGTTGGGTAAAGGGTGTTTCTTTACTAAGTACATTTGTAACTTATAATCCGACAGTCACGATATGTAGTGATCCTACGGTTCACTCTCTCCTCGGTATTATCGACACTTGATCCGTGGCTTAACACCCGATTGGTCCATGATCTCTATTTAAAGAGCATAGAGGGTCATTTGTCCGGTAACCGTTTATTAGAGAAGTTTATGTAAATTTTCTTTTTTATATTAATAAATTGCCTGAACTGGCCGTGTTGGCTCAGGCCATGGACTGTTTTCGTCTTCGAGGGTTTTAACCACGAGAAATACTGGTGTACTGATCCGTGATCTGTTTGTGAGTGGCGACCTTTAGTGTTTGATCTAAGGAACTTACCCAGTGAATTCCTACATGGTATCAGAGCCATTTTGAAGGCCGCATCCGTTGTTGATCCAAATCTGAAGCCGATTTGGCTGCATGCGACTGTCATTTTCCAGATCTACTATTTCTGACCACTTTCGGTTCAGGAGAACTGCTCTTTTGTGCCTGGAGCGTCTGTTACAATGAGGAATCCCTTTCGTTTCATGCGAAAAGGTTTCCGGTTGCCCGAGTTATGTCATTTTAGATCTGGAGGAAAAAACACGCACATCGAAGAGCGAAAAAATAAAAAAAAAACCCTTCCTCAAACAATTACAAAATCCTTTTACTAGCTCACTTGGTGTAAAGTTAGTTTATGAGAATAGAGGTCTTGGGTTCAAGTCTATCTCTCAAGTTTCTTTTTGTAAAAAGTTTTTTGTTAAGTTACTTTTTCTTATAAAGCCCTTTGGTAAGTTGCTGGTTTTAAAAAGAGGGTTTTATTTCAAAAGCACATGTAAAAGTAACATTGTAAAAGTGACTCTCACTTATTTATAAAAGTGGGTCACATAGAGTATTTTTAAAAAAAAGTGAGCTTATTGTATTAAGTTTGGAAAAGGGGGGGGCGATTTAAAAAAAAAAGTAGAACTTCATCATCAACTTTCAACCTTTCACTTAACTATTTAACAGCTACGACACTTTTAAAAAAAAAAGGCATAACTTCTTCATCCGTAAGCCGTTTTCCGAGCCATTTTTTTTGAACTAGCCTAATTTTTCGAGATCTTTTTATTGGAGCAGTTAGTTTCAGCCTTTTAGGCTTCAGTTAAAAAAATATGGAAAGTGCATTCTCGGTTATTCTTAACAGCACCAACTATTTCCAGTGGCTATCCTACATGATAGACTTACTTAGAAGTAAAGGGCTTTATAAAATAGCCCCTGGACAAGAAACTAAACCTACTGATGGAGATAAAGCTGCTAAATTGGAAAATAAACAAGATCAAGCACGAGGGTTGATAGGAATGTCCATTTCTCAAGATCTTTGATTTCATATCCAAGAAATTGACACCCCTAATACAACTATGAAAGAGCTAAATACTGTTTTTGGCATTCAAAATGAAATCAGGGCCCACCAGCTTGAAAATGAGTTGCTTACTTTGGACCCCAATAATTTCTCCTCTATTGAAGATTTTTTGTCCAAATTCAAGACCTACCTAGACCACCCCGAAGGTTGAGTCAAAAAGGAAGAATCGTGCAACCTTATTCCAGTCTTGCTAAAGCTTGGTCTGGATACCTTGTATTTATTTTACCTTCATTCACTCAAAGCCCTCATTTCTCAAGGAACAACCTACAAGTCCCCCTCTTTTGATGCCTTTTGCGATTCTTTGATAAGAGAACAAGAAAAACTCTTACACCTTGGTCTTATTAATACTGGAAACTCTTCTTAGAAAGCCTTAGCAGCCCAACAACAACCATATCAAAAGAATCCCAAGAAGAAGTATCCTAAAAAGAATGGTCCTAAACCAAACAAGGGTCTTAAGCAATTTCAGCCGCAAACTGAAAAAGCAACTTAGCAAACTAATAAGGCAAATAAAAACAAAGGGAAGAAAACAAATAGACATTGCAACATTTGTAATCGTGATGGTCATGTAGAGACCAAATGTTTTAAGAAGATGGAAGCCTTGGAAGCAGCAATGAAGAAGCACCACATCAATTTGGAGAACTCTTCAACTTCATCTTCAGGAATGACAGTTTCTGCTTTTGGTTGTCAAGCATCAAGATCTGGTTATGCATTAAATGTATCTTCTTCTTCTCATTCTCATGAGTGGCTAATTGATTTTGGAGCCTCTTACCACATGGCCAAAAATAAAGCCATGTTTTCTTCTTTAAATGATTGTAACACCAAACATATTTATGATGGTGATGTAGATCTCTTAGTGTTGTAGGATCTGGAACTATTCATCTAGATAATGGTCAGTTTAATGATGTATTATGTGTTCCTACCTTGTCTTGCAACCTTCTATCTTTTTATCAGATAACTCATTTAGGTGAAGGGAAAATAGTAGAATTCTCACCTCATGATGTTGTACTCAAAGATCCTAGACATATTTTAGCTACTGGCATTGCTAATGATTCCACAAGATTGTATAAGTTTGACAACTTTGGGTCATCATGTCTTCCCTCCGTTTTTTTTGCTCATAATGATGAAGTGAGCAAACTTTGGCATGAGCGATTTGGTCACTTAAACTATCGCTCTCTTCAAACTCTATGTAAAGAAAATATGGTGACAGGTATTCCTATGGTATCTTGCTGAGATGGTGTTTGTTCCGGATGTGTACTCGGAAAACATCATCGAGATAGTTTTGACAAACGTGCCTCTTGGCACACTTCAACCCCTTTGCAGCTTGTGCATGGTGATTTATGTGGTCCACTTCTTGTTGTTTCTTTCTCTGGCTACAAATACTTCTCAAGTTTCATTGATGATTTTTCCAGACGCACTTGGGTATACTTCTTAAAACTCAAGAGTGAAGTTTTTAACATGTTCTTGGCCTTTAAGGCCTTTGTTGAGAAACAATCTGGACATCAAATTCTTAAGTTAAGATCAAAGAATGGAGGAGAATATGTTAGCAACAAATTTATCAACTTTTGCACTGAGCATGGCATTCAATTGCAACATACTGTGCCATATACTCCACAACAAAATGGTGTAGCTTAAAGGAAGAATCACACCTTAAAAGAAATGGCTAATTGTATGCTTCAATCTAAAGGACTTAGTCTTAATTTGTAATATTTCCAATTAGCAGCATCTAATTGGTAATATTAATTTTTGGCCAATTTACTTATAAAGTTAAAGTCAGTAAATAAAGTGGGTTAGGAGACACTCAACCTTCACTTAGGGAAATAAAAAACTTCCTAAAGTCACTTGAGCACCTTTAATTAACATCGTGGGGCCCAAGGGGTCAAATTAACTGCGTGGAAATAGAGGCAGTGTGGGTAGCGTGGGTCCTAGGCGGCGCAGAGGTGGATGGACAACGTGGCCATGAGGGACAACGTAGTTTTGGTGGGGCCTAGGGGAGAGAAGGGCACTCCAAGCATAAAGAGGGAGAGAGGCCCTTCATTTGCTCATTCGATTATGCATATTTGTTTTGTCTATTGACATTGAGCACGCTCTTGCTGTTGAGCAAAGTCTGCAAGTTTTGTTTAACACACCGGGTGTCTTTGAGCAGAGATCCCAACCTCAGCCTTGGGGGACTTCGAGTGCTTGCTTGGGTGAGGAGTTCTATCATTGGATTTTCAGGTGGGAGCCATAACATATACAACGGGATTGCGCACTTGCTTGGGCAGCGCAGTCTTGAGGAGAGGCCACGCAGTTCTTGGAGGAGGTAGTGCCGGGAGCTGAGATTTATTAGGGGATTCAACCCATAATAGTGAGGAGGGATCAACCCTTAGCTATTCCTCCATTTTGTCAGAGGAGGAGGCCATCATTTGCAGAGACATCTTCAGGGCCAGCGTATTTCACAGGGACAAGCGTGATTTCTCTAGGGAAGTGATTTTCTGGGGTCATCCATTCCGGAAACCCTTTCTAGGATTTTCTAGGTATTGAGTGAGGAGCTCATATCCAAAGTCCCACATTTTTCTGAGCAGGGGAACAACCCCAAAGGGTCATCTTATTCCAGTAGCAGCAGTAGTCCAGTAGTAGCAACAACAGCCTTTGGGAGATAATGCAGTCATTGATAGAGCAGCCATTCCAAGATCATTTTTGAGAGTATCTCTATCTTGCCTTGTGCAGGCCAAGGTGCTATCATTCTGATCACCTTTGTACTCATTTCACTTTCAGTGATATAATAAAATGGCTCAACGTTCTCCATATTTTGCAGTCTATGTATGATGCCTCTCTATTTGCTGTAGTTTCATGTTTATGTTGCTTTATATTGCTGTTTATTTCTACTTGGAATATTACAGTGGTATCATAGCTCATAGACTTGGCTCAGCTTGTGGAAAAGATTGTTTATGACACTTGCAGGAAAACTGTACATCACTTACCGGGGAAGGAGGTATAAGGACCAAGAGAGGCAGCGTGAGGCCACTTTTGGAGAAGGTGACTGCATTCTAGTAGTGGATACAGAAGAGGAAGAACCCATGGCAGAGCAGAAAGATGAAGGGAACGAGTTCGGGGAACTTCTCCTAAAATCTGTGGAGGAGTTGTCGAGAAGGATAGAGGAGATGGGACAGAAGTTCATTGCAGACCAGAGACAGCATGAAACCCCAAGGGGTTTCCACACCGAAGAAGGGTCCGACACATCCCATCACTTGCAGGAGCACCTCATAGCGCAGCAGATGGCATCACTGACTCCCCCATGTTCCACGATGCCCACATTTCTAGCCACAGGCACAGGGGTAGGAGCACCTCAGGAACCAGAGCCGGTTCACATGGGGGATTATTTTGCCGAGTATCAGTGCTACGGGCGAGAGTTTGGTGAGGTTCTCACTTTCCATGACTTTGTGCAGCTCAAGAAGGACAACAAACCCCGCAACCAGAACAGAGGGGCTAGAGACACACTGGTTGGGGATGTACAGTGTACAGTGGGCAGATTTTACCTGTCGACATTTGATGGATTCTCCAAGTGTTCTGCAAAGGCTTGGGTGGAGAAGTTGGATATTTACTTCCAGCTTAATCAGATGGCAGAGGGAGAGGCCATCAAGGTGGCAGCGCTGCACCTAGAGGGCGAGGCCCATGATTGGTGGTTCCATGGGATGGCCACGCCGGGGCACTCAGGGGTGATAGCATATGCTGAGTTTACACGAAGGCTGATAGAGTGGTTTGATCAGAGGGATCTGAAGGAGCACTTTGTTGAGCTGACTAAGCTCAAGTAGACCGGGAGTCCAGACACATACATTTCTAAGTTTTTGAGAATCTTCGTGATGGTGCCTGACTTGTCTTCAGCCAGGATGATCTACATGTTCATCGATGGATTGGCATAACCTCTTCGGGGGTTAGTTAGATCGACGAGGCCGGCTATACTTCATGTCGCAGTTGGGAGGACCAGGGATTTGATCATCCTTGTTCTTTATGTTAATGATCTTATCCTTACTAGTAGTGATCCCAACCATATAAACCTTGTGAAGTCTAGCCTCAAAAAGAAGTTTGAAATGATAGACTTAGGACACTTGTATTATTTCCTTGGTCTTCAAGTCTTGCAATCCAAAGAAGGTATTACCCTTTCTCAGTCCAAGTATGCTTGTGATCTTCTAGGTCACTTTCACATGGAACACTGTAAGCCAGCCCCTTCTCCGTTTCAGTCTGGAGTGAAGCTTTCAATCACTTGTACTACACTTGAAGTTGATGCTACCTTATATCGTCAACTTGTTGGTAAACTTTTGTATCTAACCCATTCCCGTCTTGACCTTTCCTTTGCCGTTGGTCTAGTTGCTCGGTTTATGCACCAACCTCATGAAAGTCACTGGAAAGCAACTAAAAGAATACTTTGATATATTCGAGGTATAGTTCAGTTCGAGATTGTTGATTGGTTTCACTGATTCTGATTGGGTTGGTGACCTTGATGATTGAAAGTCTACTGCAGGATATGTATTCACTCTTGGTTCAAGACCTATTACATGGTCTTGTAGGAAACAAAGTGCCACCTCTCTTTCTTCGACAGAAGCAGAGTTTCATGGTGCAATTGAAGCTAACAAGGAAGCCATGTGGCTTTGTCAGATCCTGTCTGAATTTGGTCTTCATCAGCAGTATCCAACTACACTTTGGTGTGGTAATCAGAGTGCCATTCAACTATGCAAAGATCCAGTTCAGCGTTAGCGTATGAAACACATTGAGCTTCATATACACTTCATCAGAAAGCTCATTCATGATCGTGTTCTTGAAGTGCAATATTGTTCAACCAATGATCATGTTGCTGATATCTTTACAAAGGCTCTAAGAGAAGCGAAGTTTACCAAACTTCGATCTATGCTTGGACTTCAGGAAAGTTATCATTAAGGGGGGATAGGCCCTAATGCCTCCTTTGTTCTCCTATTGTGTCACCTTTGTAAATCCTTCAATCTTTTCCCAAGTTGTTCTTAAGGGGGGATGTTAGGATATTTCGACACATAGGAAATCGTCTCCTTTTGTGTCACCTTTGTAAATCCTTCAATCCTATCCCAAGTTGTTCTTAAGGGGGGATGTTGGGATATTCCGACACATATGAAATAGTTAAGTATAACTTGGTCTAGTGTAGAGTTAGTTAAAGTGTGTTTCTTTACTATGTACATTTGTAACTTATAATCTGACGGTCACGATATGTAGTGATCCAACGGTTCACTCTCTCCTCAGTATTAATGACACTTGATCCGTGGCTTTACACCCGATTGGTCCATGATCTCTATTTAAAGAGCATGGTGGGTCATTTGTCCGGTAACTGTTTATGAGAGAAGCTTATGTAAATTTTTCTTTTTTATATTAATAAATTGCCTGAAGTGGCTGCATTGGCTCAGGTCGTGGACTGTTTCCGTCTTTGAGGGTTTTAACCACGTCAAATACTGGTGTCCTAATTTCTGATCTATTTGTGAGTGGTGACCTTTGGTGTTTGATCTAAGGAACTTACCCTGTAAATTCCTACAGAGGACACAAACCTAGGAAGGGGCAACACTGCAGCTATAGAAGGCCATTAAGCTTTACACAGAGCCTTCCCAGGCCAGCGTAAGGACTGCGTCACCCACTTTGGGATTATGCAGTCCACTTCTGAGTAGTGTTGAGGCTACGTTGGGCCAGTCAGTGGGACGCAGTCCAGTCATTCTTCCTGTTGCAGAGAAGTTTTGCCAAGATTCGGAAGCAGTGCTTCAGATCTTCAGCAGTGCTGGTGTGGTGGAGATTCTGCCGGTGCAGAATTGTGCCTAGCTCAAGTCGAAAAAGAGTGGGAGGAAGACAGTCACTCAGTAGATCTGAGTCAAACAGATCTGAGATTCGATCAGGAGGGTGATTGGAGAGTACTGTTCGATTGTGTTTGGCTGAATATTTCCAATAGGGAAATCAATTGTTGGAGGGAGCAACTACTATAGAGGGTTTCTAATCACCAAGAAACCCAGATCCAACATTTTCTGTTGAGTATTGCAAGAGAAAGAGGGAGAAGAGTATCTGTTTTGATAGATCTGAGCAAATCGCACCATACGGACTGAGAGATCAAGATCGATTGGACAGTATGTCCAACTTCGTTATCTGGAGAGCCAGGATTCTATCAGTCCTTGATGAGTATAGCCTCAAGGATCATGTAGAGAGAGCCCTAGTTGTGCCAACCGATGCAGATCCTCTAAAGAAGTACGAGGAAAATCAAGCACGAGCTAAGCGTTTGATTATGGACAGAGTCAAAGACCACGCCGTGCCTCATATTGCCTAAAAGAATACAACAAATGAGATGTGGGTAGCACTGGACACGATGTATCAGGGAGGCTCTGTCCAAATAAGGTTGCTTCTAGAGAATCATATGTGGTTTTTCCAGATGCAGAAGCGTGAGGAGATCGATCCATTCCTCTTCTGACTTCAGACTATCTAGGATCAACTAATTGCCATGGGTACAAATACGGATGAGAGGCTCCTAGTGAGGACTGCCCTGAATGCAGTCACTGAAGAATGGGAAACGTTTGTCCAAAGAATTTTGGGTAGGGCAGCGTTACCATCATGGGCAGAAATGTGGGCAATTCTCTGTTAGGAGGAAATCAGGAGATTCACCAAGAGGCAAAGTAGCGGAAGCA
Organism: Pinus albicaulis; assembly: GCA_034641835.2. Taxonomy (NCBI): domain Eukaryota; kingdom Viridiplantae; phylum Streptophyta; class Pinopsida; order Pinales; family Pinaceae; genus Pinus; species Pinus albicaulis. Next base: position 1,408,916,470 of record CM076575.1, read on the forward strand.
GAAAACCAGAGTGAAGAAAGAAGAGGAGGATGATGCAACCCTTGCGTCAAAGGAACGAAAGTAGCAAGGAAAGAAGAAGAGGGATCTTTCCAAGGTCCGATGCTTTAACTGTGGCGAACTTGGACACTTCGCCAGCACTTGTCCTAAGAAGAAGGAAAAATGATCTTTTTAATCCAAGGCTGCAGCACCAAAGGAAGATGGCTCTGATGATGATGCAGCCATGAGTGCTTATGTGCCTCGAGAGAAGAGGTGGGGTGACATGGATCTATAGAGCAGCTACATATCAAGTTGGTGGGATCCTTGAGTTAGCCCTTCTCTTGGATGACATATGAGCTACGGGAGCCTTAAGACGGTAGCGGGATGAGTTGGGAGATGGTTGCAGAAGGTCACAATGAAGCAGAGGGGAGTGCCGAAGAGCTAAATAGGGAGCAGCGTAATGCAGAGGCAGCAACAGCGTAGAGGTAGGAGCGCAGAGGCTGATGGGACTTCAACAATGCAGAGATGCATTGCTTACGCAGTGCAAAGCTGTAGTAGATCAACAACTCAAAAGGACATCGTAAATCAGTAGCCAAGGGAGCTTCAATGATGGGACGCAACCTGACTTGTCTGTCAACGATTGGGCATGAGTCTTTTAGTTGCTTACTTCTGAGCAATTGAGTTGCATTGCAATAGTTAGCAGTGGCAGTGCTATAGGCAACATGATGTAGCAGTTTGAGAGGGAGCTGCAGTACAGATGTGGCAGTGATATGGGAAGCAACACAGAAAGTAGCAGTGCAGTGGATGGAGGGCAACAGGCCAAGTATCAACAACACAGAAACCAATACCAAGATCTTGCGATAATGGTGTGTATGTATTGCTAGAGCACCCTTCGTGCTAAGAGGGAGTGTTGAGATTTTGTGCAGTTGAGGTAGCATCGAGTGTGCTCTAGCCCCGAAACTTTGTGGAGGGGCTAAGAAACACATCACCTCGAAAACCCAGAAAGCGTTTGGAGAAATTTCATCTGGTGTTGATGTTATTCAAATAATTAATTATTTTAATGTATTCTCTAAGTCTAAACTTAGTGAAATTAAATAATTAAAGTGAATTAATTAACACGTGCTGAAATGTTCTAAGTGACGTGGATCAAACAGTCTTTTAATCTCAGCCGTTGATAAGTGATCTAATCACGATCGTTGATGTGTTCAACGAAAAAGTATAAGAGAAAGGCTTGAGGGTCAGTTGGAGACACACACACAGAGGCAAAGTTGAGAAACTAAGATGGAATTCTAGGGCAGGGTTTGCTAATAATTTCTGGAGGAGTTTTTTTGCAGCGAGGGGTAGTATTGGCTGAGGGGATGATCTGATCCCAAAGCCAAGAGTCAGAGGAGCAACTTTTAGGGACAGCTCAAAGCAGCAAGGGCAACAAAAACAACAATTACACAACAATTGCGCAACACAACTTCAGCCGCTACGTAGGTGCTACACAGGCCCAGGAGGGGTAGCACTGTAGTTTTAGAGGGCTTTCAAAGTTACGCAGAGGCCTCCATAGGCAACGTAAGGACTGTGTCACCCACTCTAGGGCTACACAGTCCCCTTCTGAGCAGCGCAGAGGCTTGTAGACCCTAGTAGGGTTGATGCTGGGGCTTCAGGGGCAGCGCTGGGGTTTCTAGGGTTAGAATCAGGTTGAGTCTTATAAATCCCGCTTGAGGTTGTGGATCAGTGAGAATCTTGGTCTCAGAACAATTGGTTAGCTAGAGATCTATTTTTTCTCTGTGAGGTTAACCAAATTTGGTGCCCAGATTTGTTGTACTCAGAATCTACTTAATAATAATAAACCCTCATATCTGCCGCACCAATTTTCCCGCTTTGGGTTTTTCTAGGGACTTATGTCCAAAAATCAGTGTGTCACTTTGTTGAATGAGCGTAATATTCAGTAAATGATCTGCATGTGTAGGCTCTTAGTTGTGTTTACTTTAGTATTTTTTGAATATATATATATATTTTTTAAATTTCTGAAAATAACTTTTGTATAACTTAATCAAGTAGGAGAAGTAAACCATGATACTAGAGTAGGATTTTTGCATAACTGTACTTAGGAATTTTCACACATTTGGGGTCAAACAAGGCTAGAAGGAGCAACGTAGGGTGGAGGACTCTCTCTACAGTAGACAACAATATTTTGGAGGGCTGGTGGTTGAGTTGTGTGGAGGAATAGGGCTGTAGGTGATGCCCTAACCTGGGGTGCAGCAGTGCATCATTACAATGAGGTGTAACAATAACACTTGGAGGTGTATTGGGTCGAGTTAATGACCAAAATTTGGATCAGTTAAAGGCAACTTGTGGAAGTCAAGGAGGAGGGGCAGATCTGGTGATTAGATGCCCTACACTAGTGACAGATTCTACAGTGATTGAGCAACAAACGTCCAACAAAAGGTTGTTTTGCATTGGGTTAAAGTGTTGACCATCGCTTTAGTAAGTTTGTGGGCTACTTGTAGGAGGCCTTAGGAGTTGTTTGGAGGAGCCTGCGTGGACTGTTGGGAGGCCTACCAAGCAACCAAGGTGACAATAGGCACATTAGATCGGAAGGCTAGAGGACAATAACAAGGTATGTTGTAGATGGAACCGTGTATGATGGATTGATGGTGTCCTCGGAGAGGACACATTGATAGTGCCTAGATTTGCGCAATAGCTCTTCTATTGTAGGGCAAAGGGCGGATTGGTGGAGTCTGTGCACAACCATGTATAAGGATCTCCCAAGTGTGAGGATGCCCTAATTAGGAGTAGATGCTACAACGTGGACTTGGTCTCTCGAGGACTATTGGAGGGCAGCGTGAGAGAGGACCAATTGTGGTCGAGATTGGACACTTATGGTCTGCTAGAGCACAGCGTGATAGTGTCCATGTTGGAGCCAAAATGCAACACCTTGATGTACGAAGGTGACTGTTAGCCTGGAAGTTGTGGAAATCAAGTGTTTGGCCAACTAGGAGCAAGATTGTGTAGCTCGAGAGTTGCGTGTGGAGAAGTACTTATGCAGCAGATGATGGGCAGTCCTCCTACCTCGTATTCATTGTGAGAGATGGACATCTCACAGTGATAGGTAGCACCATGCCCTATGTTGGTCTTCATCGTACCAGCGCAGGAAGACAATAGTGGGCTGAAGCCCCTGAGTAGATGAGGAGCAAAAGTGAGCATATTGAGAGTTGTTCACAAGTGGAACTGTGAACAACTCGAAAGGAGTCTCAATGTGTTGTGCCCTTGATGTACGAAGGGACAACTAGTGAGCAGATTGGACAACTGAGATTCAGTGGCCAGGTGGACTTGGAGCTTTGATAGATGCAAGAGCTGCAGATTAGGAGTCGAAGGATCGGGAAGGTACAGGGTACGACTGAAATCAGTTGTTAGATGCTACAGGCAGATGGTCAAAGTCTCTTGTCTTGTACTGGTGGATGTGTGAGGGCCATTATCCCTGGTACGGGAGCCTTAGATTGTTGTATTATATGTTGTTAATATAATGAAGTTGGGTTGAAAAATTTAAAAGCTGTGTATATTTGTGTATATGTGATTTAATGCATTATTTTTCCACTGTGTAAAGTAGTTTAGTGGTTGAGACTCTTGGTTTTGTAGCGTCAGAGATTTAAGACTCTAACCTAGACCCAAGGTCGTGGAAATTCAACATGGTATCAGAGCATATCTGAGTTACTTTGGAGGACAGTGAATCAAAGTGTGCACAACGAAGCAACGCAGAGGGAGTTGTCAGTATCTGGATCATGGAGCAGAGGGTGCAACTGAAGACATGGAGATGTTGTCTTGACAAGTTACATGGCGAGATGGGCTGGGATTTCTAGTGGATTGGTGGTGAGCTTGGTGAACAACATTTTGTTATATGGAAGATTATTGATTGTAGACTTCAACTGTTGTGCCATGGATGGTTGGGACAACTTGAGGAATTCTTTGGCATGGACGAGATCAGGTTGATCGAGATGGATTCATGTGATGGACTGGATATTGGCATGCTAGAGTCTTCATCGGATCGTGGTGTTGCATATCCGAGATTGGAGGGATTTGCATGAGTGGTATTTGATCTAGGAGGATGAGCGCTTGCAAGATTGAGCCAGTGGAGATCGTGTAGGCTCAGAGGGAGCAGCCCTATGGAGGTTTGAAATCTTCAGGTTCAGATATGACAAGGCAAAGGCACTACCGAGATTATCAGATTCATCTACAGGGTATGCTGCAGTGATGGATGCCAGATAAGCTAGTGTTGTCGCCGAAGATGATGATTGCTTCCTAGTTTTGGAAGTACCTCCCTCGCTAAGAGGGAGTGTTGATTTGTGTAGCTTGGGTGGTACTTCAAGCCCAAGGGTTCAGGGTTTGTAGGGAAAAGCACCACAAGGGAAGCTTGTGGGCTTGGAAGCGAAGTGAGGGGTTTTGCACCCATCGTGATTTGGGCCAAAACTATGATGAAGACACGACATGTGATGAATGAGGATGATAGTGCTCGGTGATACGTTTCCAACGCGTCGAGAATCGTCTGAATCCGAGTTGTAGCTAGAGAGAAATGAATTTTTGAAGTTGACAAGGTAATTATTGGTTACCAAGTCATGTAGGCTTGGTGTAAAAATGGTCCAATAGATGTGTCACTTCAAGCAAATTCGTGGAGCCTTAAAGTCTATAAATTAAGGTTGAATTGAGGTCATTTAAGCATCCATTTGTGGGCAATACACTCAAGGAATACCTCTAAAATTTCGTGGAAAGAAGCCGTAGCAAGGGAGTACAAGACAACGTGCAGAAGCTTGGAAAATATCGTGGGTAATCTTATGTGATTAGGCCGCAATGATGTTGGTGACAACGTGGCATTTTGAGGGCTGTTTGGGCTTGTTGAAAGGATGTTCTTGGGTTCGAATTGCAGGGCAGGAAGGTCGCAGGAAGGAGGAGAAGGACATTGTAGTTTAAGGGTTGTGTGGTGGAGTTTTGAGGGGGCCGTAAGCTACAACAACTGTTGTGCTAGGCTGTAGGCCTTAGCAAGCAGCTAGGCTCCCTTTAAGAGTTGCGTTTGGGTCAAACAAGGCTGGAAGGAGCAGCGTAGGGCTGGAGGACTCTATAGGGTAGACCACAGTCTTTTGGAGGGCTGTTTGTTGAGTTGTGTGGAGGAATAGGGCTGTAGGTGATGCCCTAACTAAGGGTGCAGTAGTGCAACATTACAACGTGGTGTAACAACAACACTTGGAGGTGTATTGGGTCGAGTTGATGACCAGAATTTGGATCAGTTGAAGGCAACCTGTGGAAGTCAAGGAGGAGGGGAAAATTTGGTGATTAGATGCCCTACACTAGTGACAAAGTCCGCAACGATTGAGCTTTAAACGTGCAGCAGAAGGCTGTTGTGCATTTGGTCAAAGTGTTGACCATTGATTGGGTTAGTTTGTGCGCTGATTGTAGGAGGCCTTAGGAGTTGTTTGGAGGAGCCCACATGGATTTTTCGGAGGCCTACCAAGCAGCCAAGGTGACAGCAGGCACATTAGATTGGAAGGCAAGAGGACAACAACAAGGGATGTTGCAGATGGACCCATATATGATGGATTGATGGTGTCCTAGGCGGGGACACATTGATAGTGCCTAGATTTGCGCAATAGCTCCTCTATTGCAGGGTAAAGGGTGGATTGGTGGAGTCTGTGGGCATCCATGTGTAAGTGTCTCCCAGGTGTGAGGATTCCCTAACTAGGAGTAGATGCTATAGTGTGGACTTGGCCTCTCGAGGGTTGTTGGAGGGCAGCACAATAGTGTCCATGTTGGAGCAGTACCTTGATGGACGAAGGTGATTGCTAGCCTGGAAGTTGTGGAGCTAAGGGGTTTGGCTAAGTGGGAGCAGGATTGTGTAGCCTGAGAGTTGCATGGGGAGAAGGACTTGTGTAGCAGATGATGGGCAGTCCTCCTAGTCCGTGTTCATTTTGAGAGATGGACATCTCACAGTGATAGGTGGCAACCCTCCGTGCCCTATGTTGGTCTTCATCGTAGTAACGCAGGAACACCATAGTGGGCTAAAGTCCCTAAGTAGCCGAGGAGCCGCAATGGGCAGATTGAGAGTTGTTCACAAGTGGAACTGTGAAAACTAGACAAGAGTCTCGATGTGTTGTGCCCTTGATGGACGAAGGGACAACTAGAGAGCAGATTGGACAATCGAGATTCAGTGGCCAAGTAGACTTGGAGCATTGATAGATGGAGGAGTTGTAGATCAAGAGTCGAAGGACTGGGCAGGTACAGGGTATGACCGAAAGGAGCTGTTAGATGCTACAATGAGATGGTCAGAGTATCTTGTCTTGTACTAGTGGGATGTTTGAGGGCCATTATCCCTAGTATGGGAGCCCTACACTGTTGTATTATATGTTGTTAATATAACGAAGTTGGGTTGAAAAATTAAAAAGCTGTGTATATTTGTGTATATGTGATTTACTACATTATATTTCCATTATGTAAAGTAGTTTAGTGGTTGAGACTCTTGGTTTGGTAGCGTAAGAGATTTAAGACTCTAAAGTGGACCCAAGGTCGTGGAAATTCAATAAGTAGATTCACCATGATTGAGATAACACCGAGCTCTTCCTACATTCTTTTCTATGGTGTAGGTGGTATCAAACTTGTTAGACCCTTCATCCTGTAATATTACCAAACCTGTGAAAAGCTTCTTCCTGTGATAGTTCCACATTTTTTCATGGCACTGTTTCATGAGATTATACTGCATCCTTGTCACTGTAATTACACCAAGAATGTGACTGTACTGAGGTTATATTCTTGAGAAAAGGACCGAACTTTTCACTGTAATTACACCAATAATGTGACTTCACCAAGGTTATATTCTTGAGAAAAGGACCGAACTGTGTCATTGTAATATAATCCAAAATTTTCAGAGATGATCCGAAATTCCTGAGTTGTAATGCAAAACTACAATTGGGTATATATAGTATTCTGTCCATAGAAATGAGCCGACATTAGCATCATGAATAGTTACATTCTTCAACGCTCCCTCTTAACTAGGGAGTTATTCATATATAAAAGAAGTACATGGAAAATCTCACTTTATGTATGAAGAATTTTAGGCATCGCAATGCCATCGACTAGATTCTTGACCAGGGCAATCTATCCATTTGGTCACTCTACAATATAGGCATCGCAATGCCACAGACTAGATTCCTGACCAGGGAAATCTATCCGAGTGGGACTAAGATGGACTAAAGCTTTCAACCTCTATAGGTACCATCAGGCTTATTTACTAAGCATCAACCCAGGGAACTAGATGCACATGCACCCAATGCCACCCTCCCAACCATACATCAACACAAAGTGTTGACTCGATGTCTTTCCAGGCAATGGTTCACTCACAAAGCCTCAATACACCTTGATGCGGTAGATCACAAAACCATTAGATCAAAAAAACCAATTTATCCCAATCAAATTGATTAGTAACCAACATGCTTTCAAATCCTTCGAGAGATTCACCTGTGCAAACACAAACCCCAATCATTAATAATTTCAAATGCATAATCAAAACAAACTTCGGGGTTTCGATGTTGCCCTTCAACTAATTCCAGTGGGACTATCAATAGAATATTTCAGGAGAAGATTCCTCTTCCTACTTTACAAATGGCAACATATCTTTCCATAATATATTCTCCAATCATGACTATGATTCTTACTCATGGTCTTCACTAAGACTTACGACTGTTAGTCCTGGTCAAGTGCATGACACATGAAGTAGAGAACCATAACCATTTCTTCTTTTATCCAGGCTCCCTCTTAATCTAGGGAGATCAACTTCTTCCTTAGGTGTTGGAGAATCTTTCGTGGCTTCCATCCTTCTCATCATACTAGTCAGCTTCTCATCTTTATGATGTACCTGCACAACTTTAGACAACAGGTACAACAAAAACTATAGAAGCATAAAGTTAACCATATCAGAATCACAAAAGCATTTTCAGCTTTATACATGTCAAATACCCAGACAGGAGTCATATACTCTTCAACATTTTTGCTAGGGACTTTGGTCATAAGCCCTAGACTACTTCACAATGTGTAATATTCCCAATTAGCAGCAGCTAATTGGAAATATTAATTTTGATCAATTTTGCCTTATAAGATTAAATTATAAATAAAGGTGAGTAGAGGGGGACATAACTCACTCTAAAAATAAAGTGCACTCCCTAGTAGACACAACGTTATAACTTAAGTGAACCAAAGGGGTCAACAGGACCACGTAGGGAAGGGGCCCACGTGAACACTTGGAGAGACAGCGTAGGTTGAGTTGGCAGCGCGGGGGGGCCAAGGAGGCTACGTTGGATGAGAGGCTTAGGGTTTGAGAGAGAGAGAGGCCAACGTTATATAAGGAGGAGAGCCTCCTCATTTGGGGCATTCTTGTTGTTGATGATATTTGAGCTAGACTTTTGTCTTCTTGAGCACGCTGGTTGTTTAGCCTGTTTGCAGCACTGTTTAGTGCGTTGAGTGTCTCCGGTCGGAGATCTCACCCTTAGCCCCAGGGGACTTCGAGTGCCTGCTCGGGTAAGGTCATTTCTTCAGTCTTTAGCGGGAGGTTTGGTTGGTTGTTTTGCTGAGGAGCTGGGCTTCTCTGGTGACTGCGCAGTCCCTGGGAGAGAGGACGCAGTTCTACTTGGAGGTGTTCCATTGCGGGGTTTCTGCAGGAGTTTCAGTTGATATTCGGAGTGGAGGATCAGTCTTTGCCAGTAGGAGGTTTCCCGAGGAGTTTGTGGCACTGTTTTAGCTATTATCATTTGGCATCTGCGCTGAGCCTTGGAGGGCAGCTTAATTCCTTGAGGAGGGACTTTCTGGTGATTTTCAGAGGCTGACCATTTTTGATATGGTTTCTGGGTTTTGTCCGGGTTGGTGAGTACAGGTGGGCCGCAGATTTTCAGCTCATTCCAGCAAGGGGATCAACCCCTAGTTTTCAGTCTATTCCAGCAACAGCAATTTACGGCAGATTTCCAGCAGCTAGGACGCAGTTTCTTAGAGCAGCCATTTTCTGTCTTTCTGAGAGAGTTCTCCACTTGCCTTGAGCAAGAATAGGTGCTATCATTCCGATCATCTATTGTATTTCTTTATATTCTCAGATTAATAAAATGGCTTAGCATTCCCGGCATTTTTATGAGTATTTGCTTTATGTTCTATTTCTGGCATTTTCTATATTGTCGTATGCTTGTATTGTTGTCTATTTCCCTTCTGGGATATTACAGTGGTATCAGAGCATAGTTCTGGCTCAGCCTGTGGTCTATGACATCGGGAAAGAGATCATACAGAGGTTTGCTGGAATTTTGGAGAGCAATAGCAGTTGCAGTACCAAAAACGAAATTGGAAAAAGGGCCAAAATACAAAGGGTCAAATTTTGAAGTTTGGAATTAGGCGAAACCCTTTCTAGTTTTTTCTGGGTTTTGGGCAAGGATCACCTTCCCAATCCCTAGAATTTTCTGAGCAGTTTTCAGTGGGTAAATCGGAGGTTGAAGTCAAGCAGCAGTGTAGTTGGGAGCAGCAATGCAGTTTCTGAGGAGCCTGTAGATACATAGCAGGAGGAGCTGATGGTAGGTGATGATGGTGCGAAGAGATTTGGGGAGATGCTCCTCAAATCAGTACAGGATCTGTCAAGGCAGATTGAGGTGATGGGGCAGAGATTCACCGCCGTGGAGGCTAGACAGCGTGAAACCCCAAGGGGTTTCCAGATTGGCAAAGGATCAGGTACATCCCACCATTTGCCGGAGCATGATGCCACTCGGCATATGGCTTCACATACACCCACACGTTCCACTATGCCCACTTTTCTGGGTGCAGACACAGGGGCAGGAGCACCGCAGGAGCCAGAGCCTGGCCACATGGGTGATTATTTCGCCGAGTATCAGGCATATGGGCAGGAGTTCATGGATGCCCTTCCATTTAGAGATTTTGTTCAGCTCCAGTGGGACAGCAGACCTCACAACTTTCACAGAGGGAACAGGCGCTCACATGATAGAGGCTTACAATGCACTATGGACAGACTCCATTTACCGACATTTGACGGATCATCCAAGCATTCAGAAAAAGCTTGGGTGGAGAAGTTGGATACCTCTTTCCAGCTTGATCGAGTATCGGAGCGGGAAACCATCAAAATTGTTACCTCGCACTTGGAGGATGAGGGCACACAGGATTGGTCCGAGGATACACCTAGTGTGACACAGGACTCACCCTCATTGGAGACCTCCTTGACCATATCGGTTGATATCGTAGTGGACAAGGTAGAGCCCCAGTAGAGCCATCCATTGAGGTGATGACCGGAGTCGTGTCCGAGTCTTTGGGTGGTAGCAGCACACGACAGATGGGTGAGGCGTCAGGAGATGTACCTACATTCGATGAGGCACTAGGGGATACAGAGGGATTGGATGATGGTCACAGACAACGGTATCATCGGCTTCGGACGGACCTTCGAGTTTTGAAAGGGAAGGCCACATCAGTACAGGAGGCCATTTTGTTGCAGGACAAGAAGCTTGAGGGCATGAGAGTGGCTTGTGCCGAGTCGGCGGCAAAGTTGGTCCGCATTGGGGAACGACTGGATTCCCTGATGGTACAACCAGAGGACACGTTGGAGCGTCAGATCATTCCCCTTCAGTCATGCATGGACGGGACTAGCAACATTGTTGGGTCACCTCTTCCCATTAGAGAGAGAGAGACGGAGCCACCTAGTCAGATCTCATACATCGACTTGGATAGCGGTATGAGACAATCAGAGTTGCACAGGGTACAACATCCACATGTTGAGGTTGGATGGCGAGAGATTTTGAGTTGGTACCCGGTGGAGTGAGTTATGGAGATGGTGGTGGACCCGAGTATAGTTCAGCAGGAGTTTCCAGGTGCTGGGAATATAGGAACCCCAGATTGGCATTGGGATCCAGGCGGGATCACCTATCATTTCCCAGGCAGGTCAGTTGACTATGTCTTGGAATATACAGTTGGCCTAGCAGTAGAGCATGCGCATCCGCTAGGGGAGTTTCGGTCAGCTCCAGTGGCCAACCAGTTTATGGGCAGACTCCCTAGGTTGTCTTGGTATGACACTCGTACACGGGATCACGGCGTGGTCAACATACCTTGGCAGGAGCTTGTCGAAGGAGGTGGCATTGGCAGGCCACTAGATGGCGCCTTGTATGGGGACAAGGATTCTTCACCTTTGTGTGGGGCACAGAGGACGCAGCGGAGCCGAGCAGTGGTGGTAACACTACTGACACAGAGGGAGATTCACTTCTCGGACCCCTCGAGGAGGGTTTGGGGTGATGATCCATTCGTCGGCGGGTATAGTGATGTGACAGTGGAGACGATGATACCGATTGGGGGTAGTCTGACATGTAGAGGCACAACTCTAGGTCATCACATCCAGGGATGTGTGGGAGCCTCTAGCATTGAGCAGTGGACTACCGGTGGACATGGAGTTGCATGGTGGTGTACCGTAGTGTGTGGGACTGCATTATGGAGTAGGGGTGTCCTACATCACATTGAGAGCATGCAGGGAGTGACCGATGCCTGGACACAGTTAGGGCACGAGACAGTACAGGGTCGTACAACAGTAGCATGGGGTATCCAGCAGTATACGGGGGTATGCCTCAGTGTGCAGTGGCATGTCGAGGAGTACAGGGATGATCAGTGGTATGCAAGGGCGTATGGTACTGCACAGCAGGGTCTTAGAGCATTGCCTCCAGGGAGACTCACGGACAGGGACACCGGGCTTACCTTTGGGGGTATTTCACCCAGGATTGATGGGGAGACAGATGAGCGATACTTGACGGTATCTGTGGGGACTCACGCACCTGACCCTCTTCTACATCACTCACGGGCACAGTCGATTTTGTTGTTGTCCTTTGGCACATTGGGCATGAGCAGCGGGGTACGCAAGGCTCACCCAAGATATTTGGATGACACTCAGCACACTAGGGGAGAGACTTCTCAGCAGTGGCACTGGGTCGGGGCGCTAGTTGACAGCCACAGGTTAGGGGATGAGATGATCCTCTACAGGGGTGGCACACCAGTCATCGCTGAGACTACGCTTGGGGAGCGGGTCATGAGGGAGACATGCGTCACTTTTCCCTCAGGGCATGTCGAGATCATGCATGAGCAGAGGATAATGGGTACAGCAGAGGTAGCATCCCAGTATGTGTCTGGGCTCCAGACATTGTATCGACACTTTATCGAGAGGGTGGATGGCATATTCAATGCAGATGAGGTGGCGGAGGTAGAACAGGAGGGCATTCCTTCTGTATGCCAGGGTGAGGACTCTTTTTCATATGAGTCCATAGGATCAGTTGAGGACGCTTCTGGGAAGCGAGAGCAATCATGCAGAGATGGTGACAGTAGACCGGAGCTGCATTCCAGTGTCCAGGGTGAGCAGTCACGGGACTCTGCTGGAGATACTCTGGGTGAAGAGTCACTTGTGAGGATTCAGCTAGAGCAGCAGGTGATGGAGCCTGAGTCGACAGAGGAGGACACTATTCACATCAGGCACGATATTCCTTTGAGAGAGAGCCAGATGGGCACCCACATTGAGTCGATAAGGGATATGTGGCTAACATTGGGGTCAGCCATTGAGGTGGGGTAGTCAGATGCACTGACATCGAGTACGGTGACAGCAGTTGCAGATCCATATTCTCTGGAGGTGTTGGAGGTTGATGGGATTGTTCTGCAGGGGGCCAGTAGATAACGGGAGCATGACATTCCTGATCAGGAGTGGGAGGAGCTGTTGGATATGGTGGAGCATCCATCTGTGGGTCGACACAGGGATGAGGCGCAGATAGATGTACACGCAATCAGCAGAGCTGTAGTGTTTTTAGTGGGTAGCACTCTCCAGGAGTACATCGATGGAGCTTGCAGCATATCTTGCCCACTTTGGCCCATTATAGAGAGAGGGGCTTCCTTCTACAGGTAGCTTTCATTGGCAGACAGGGCAGAGCAGTGGGAGTTTATTATGGGCTGGCGGTAACACTCCAGGCTTGTTCCATATGCAGTTGTTGTTGCTACATCGGATTCTTCTTCCAGGATGGACTGGCGGGAGATCATGAGTTGGTACCCTCTTGATGGTACGGTATTCTTCGTAGGGAGCACAACAGAGCAGGGGCCCTTGGACATAGCAGATGTTACAGATTCCAGCTGGCATGGGGGCACAGGTTGTCGTTTCTTTAGCACTCCATCCCGATTTCAGCTGAGTAGGATCAGCGTGGGATTGAGTAAGGAATTGGATTGGAGAGAGGTGATGAGTTGGTACACAGTTGATGGGACAGCTTACAAAGTCACAGATACAGCGCAGCAGGGGTCATGGTCTTCGCCTCTTAGATCATCAGTCATAGCTAGAGGCAGTGCGCAGTCCGAGCCGTGGGATTTGTGCGATTATTGGCCATGGTGGCGATGGGATCTGGGAGGATTATTGGTTGGCTGGTACCGTGAGAGATCAGTTTGGGATCCTGGCATTGAGAGATCCCTTCATGTCAGGGTGATGCAAAGGACAGGGAAGGTTCAATGGCGCATCTGGGACCCAGGCACCTTTTTGCAGTGTCGGTGGGGAGCACCAGCTAGAGAGGAGGCTTGTTCAGGAATTTCTTGAGGACAAGCAATTTTTGGCGGGGAGGACTGTAATATTCCCAATTAGCAGCAGCTAATTGGAAATATTAATTTTGACCAATTTTGCCTTATAAGATTAAATTATAAATAAAGGTGAGTAGAGGGGGACATAACTCACTCTAAAAATAAAGTGCACTCCCTAGTAGACACAACGTTGTAACTTAAGTGAACCAAAGGGGTCAACAGGAACACGTAGGGAAGGGGCCCACGTGAACACTTGGAGAGACATCGCAGGTTGAGTTGGCAGCGCAGGGGGCCAAGGAGGCTACGTTGGATGAGAGGCCTAGGGTTTGAGAGAGAGAGGCCAACGTTATATAAGGAGGAGAGCCTCCTCATTTGGGGCATTCTTGTTGTTGATGATATTTGAGCTAGACTTTTGTCTTCTTGAGCACGCTGGCTGTTTAGCCTGTCTGCAACACTGTTTAGTGCGTTGAGTGTCTCCGGTCGGAGATCTCACCCTTAGCCCCGGGGGACTTCGAGTGCCTGCTCGGGTAAGGTCATTTCTTCAGTCTTTAGCAGGAGGTTTGGTTGGTTGTTTTGCTGAGGAGCTGGGCTTCTCTGGTGACTGCGCAGTCCCTGGGAGAGAGGACGCAGTTCTACTTGGAGGTGTTCCGTTGCGGGGTTTCTGCAGGAGTTTCAGTTGATATCCGGAGTGGAGGATTAGTCTTTGCTAGTAGGAGGTTTCCCGAGGAGTTTGTGGCACTGTTTCAACTATTATCAATTGGCATCTGCGCTGAGCCTTGGAGGGCAGCTTAATTCCTTGAGGAGGGACTTTCTGGTGATTTTCGGAGGCTGACCATTTTTGATATGGTTTCTGGGTTTTGTCCGGGTTGGTGAGTACAGGTGGTCCGCAGATTTTCAGCTCATTCCGGCAAGGGGATCAACCCCTAGTTTTCAGTCTATTCCAGCAGCAACAGTTTTACGGCAGATTTCCAGCAGCTGGGACGCAGTTTCTTAGAGCAGCCATTTTCTGTCTTTCTGAGAGAGTTCTCCACTTGCCTTGAGCAAGAATAGGTGCTATCATTCCGATCATCTATTGTATTTCTTTATATTCTCAGATTAATAAAATGGCTTAGCATTCTCGGCATTTTTATGAGTATTTGCTTTATGTTCTATTTCTGGCATTTTCTATATTGTCGTATGCTTGTATTGTTGTCTATTTCCCTTTCGGGATATTACACAATGTCTTTTATTCTTATCTAGGGTTTCAATGTTTCTTCCAAGGTATAACATACCTTACTACAACATATAACAAGCCTTAGAACCAATATAGATCTACAAGATATCTAACAACCTTTAAAATTCTCATGTTAGGCTTTTCAGTAGGGATTTATACAAATCCTAGATTTCATAAAAGAGTCAATCAAGATGAATCACATCCCAGACATTGTCATGATCAACTTTCACTAGAGTTAGTTGCATACCTTAGATTTTAAATCAATTATCATATCATGAAGAGCTTCTACTAGGGTTTAATGTAATTCCTAGAATTCAATAGACACACCATGAGCAACTCCTGCTAGGGTTCAATGTAAACCCTACATTTTCCATCTATAAATTCTCAACACACATTATACAAATTCAGATGAACATACATACTAGAGAATTTAATCATTACTAGGATTTATTTATAGATCTTATACTTTTCAATCATCTTCCTAAATCTTTCAAACTTTGACTAAGGTTTGTTTCCAAACCCAAGATTCTTAGAACCATTAGTCATCATAAGCACTTCATATGTTAGTCAACATCAATACATTAGACATATATTGTCCTAGACTAGGCTAGGGATTCAGTCAAGAGAACATATACTTAGGGTTTTACTCCTAGGACTTCTCATAACAAAGATTTTACTTGTAGACGTAACCAAAACCTAGGGTTTTGGTTCATTGTCAAAGCAAACCCTTACTATATCCGACTTCAGAGGTTCTAGATTTCGAACAACATCATTTTAACTCTAGCAAGTTTAGAGCTTCCATGATCATATCAAAATCCCAAACTCGACATTATCAATATGTTAATCAGAATAGCAATTTCTTCATAAATATCCCTAAATAGGTTTAGGGTTTCACACATTATCAACATACGCTTAGGTTATGGTTTTCTAGAGAACTTCCTTAAGGTTCTATTTATGTAAGCAATAAGAGGTGTATAAGGTGGGTAGATTCATCATGTGATGAATCATCCCAACAAGAATCCTTTTACGATTCAGTAGAGCTAGACATAATAACAATTAGTAACATAGATATGGATATTTCAAAGAGAGTAACAAGACTATATATTCTAATACATACCTTTGATTATTTGGCAAACCTTCTTGTGATGCCTTCCTTCATACTCCTTGATCATTAGAAGTGTAAGTCATGATATACCTGCAATACATATTCTCAAGCAAGACCATGTGATAAGAGCATACCTTAATTTTCTCAAGTTAGAGCTTTTATACAATCATGAGGTATGGAATTCTAAGATATCTAGGATCAACTTAATTTGACAACAAGACATTTTCTTTATATTTAGATTACTTTGCAAATCCTAGAGGGAGAGGATTAAGATTCTAATAGTATATTTCTGACCCTAGATTAGATATAAACAAGGATTATTCAAATGCTTATATACGTACCTTGTGATTTCATACCTTTAGTTTGTAGCATCAATACTTAGTTGGTTCCTTGTACTTCAGAGCTTTATGGAGACCTTTCTTCTTAGTAGATTCCTAACACTGTCAACTTCATAGGGTGGACTTCAGATTCCTTTAGTGATGGCATACATCGAATTGAGCTCGTTGTATTGATATTGAGATAGAGGTGACATAACACGAAGTGCTTAGATTGTAGCTCGAATCCTTTGTACTGAGGTATATAACCGAAAATTTGTGGTTATTATTGTGTGGGTTCATAGCCAAAACTTGTTATGATGACACCTATCCATATGACTGTAATTTCCGAACTTCTGTGATTTATTGTGAGCATCTGTGGAGGCATCGAGACTTTCTCCATGTTATATCACTAAGACCTTGAGGTAATATCGAAACACTAATACTGTGGTATTTAGGCTTCATCACTGAAATCCTTTTATCTGTAATGTCATCGAACCACTTGGTATGATTTCTAAGTCTGTGATACCGAATCTGTAGAGTAGTCCTATTTTAGAGGACCTTGGAATTATGTCTTGTAGCCTTTTAAAGTAGTAGTAGCAGCATGGAATTGTATCTTACAGTAGAAATGAGATCTTGATTCACCAAACTTGATTTCATTAGCCCAGAATTGTCCTTCTTCAAACTGCCGTCGACCATAACCATAGCTCTGAAACCATGTTAGAGAAATTAAAGAGTTGGCAATTAATCAATTTCTCTTATCATGGCATTATCTTGTGATGTTTCTTGTTGTTATTATGTGTTCTTTCATTTTATATCTTCTTATCATCAAGATTAATGCCAAACAACAAATAGAAGAGGACACAAGGTGTAGGCACATGCCAGGGCAAAATCCCACTCTTTGGGGAAAACCCTGTCAAAATTCTTCCTTCAGTAGTTTCAAGATGAGACAAGCAAAACCCCTATACTATAGGTTCCCTCCATCAAGTCATCCCTTCATAGTGTTCTTTTGTTTCGCTCCTGCTTCCATTCCTAGAGCACATTCCTCGCTAAGAGGGAGTGTTGATTTCTGGCAGCATTTGATGTTCTCTAGCCTCAAGAATTTGAAGGGAGGCTAGGGCATATGCATTCTCCAAAACCCATAAATCGTTTTAGGAAATTCCACCTGGAAACAATTTAATTAAAATAATAATTATTTTTAATGGATGCCTAAGTCTAAACTTAGAAAATTAAAATAATTAAAGGGTATTAATTAAACAGGGTGTGAATCTTCTAGAAAAAGACAGAGTTCGAGTCAAGATGATTTGAGCCATTGATTAGGATCTAATATGGGCCTTTGAAAGTTCAACGAGAAGATTATAATGAGCTCGACGGGCACTTGGAGGACACACCAGGCAAATACTCAGTTGCTCAAGCAGATCGATTTTCTTAGTGTCTGAAGTTCGGCAAGAGAAAATTGAATCAGAGGGTGAGTTGCAGCTGAGAGAGAGAGGGTATCGAAAATAGTCGAGAGTGCAGGAAATGACAGGAAGATGCAGCGCAAAAGAGGGACTAGATCACTAGCGCAGAGGTAGTGACGCAGGCACTGTGGAAAGGGTGACGCATTGGGGCTAGCATGAGGGGAGCAGGCCATCTCAGGGGTCAGAAATTCACTGTGGAGTGTGAGAAATCTGTTTGTAAATTTCTCTTAGTGATTCTTCTTCTATTCTGCTATCTGTATATTGTACATGAGATTTTTGCTAAAGATTAATAAAATAAACCCTCATTTATTGCACTGGTTTTTCCGCATTGGGTTTTTCCGACGACATTTGTCCAAAAATAACTGTCATCGTGTTTATTGTTGTGCTAGTATTTTCCTTACATTTATTTTCCGTAGTAATTAATTTGTGAAGACTGCAGTGTATGTATTTTGATATTTGCTGTAGATAACTGCAAATAATTTGTTTCAGTAATTTAACAAATATAAGAAATATTATCAGTTGCTACAAAAGGATTCAAAATTTCCGAATTTTCACAAGTGGGACATGATGTGGGTTGACTTGCAGCAGGAGGAATTAAGGCGAGCTCTGTTAAAGAGTTTGTAATGGCCCTTCCTAAAATAATTTACCTTATGTTTCTTTCCACAATTTTGGCATTTTTGGTGACTATGGGACCCATGAATTTTTGGAAAAAAGACTTAGGAAAAAATGGGGAGGTCGAAATCATTTTGCTAGTGGAGTGTGGGGGCCACTTTCATGGGAAAAATGTAGTTTCCTAGGAGGAATTCAAATTGCTAAGGAAAGGGGGTCGAAAAGCATGTTGGAGGGACCCACATGGGAAATGCAACTCACAAATTATAAATAGGAGCTCAACTTCTTTGGGGGTCTTTTGTCAATCGAACTTCCTATTGTTCCTCGAGCTGCTTAGCCGGGTCACACTGCTGTTCAACACTGAGTTTTCCAAGTAGAGAGCTCACCCTTCTTTTGGTGGACTACGAGTTCCACCCTAGGGAGGTCAGATTGTAACTAGTTGGAGGAGAGTTTGGAGGGATTCAAAGCTATACACTCAACCTTTCTCTCCGCGGAGGACGCAGGAGGGGATTGCACTGTGCTCATTTCAAATATTTTCCGAGTGCTGTTTGCCAGGAGAATTTTGGCATAAGAGCTTCAGGGGAAGAGCAGGCTAATTGGTGAGTTTTGGGGCAGGAGGTTGCTGAATGAAGGCCGTACGAATTTGAGCATCCAGGGCCTGCATAATAGCCTTTCTTTGGGCACACGTGGGAGTTGAGGGAAGTGTTTTTGGAGCTGGGTTTTGCCGGGAGAAATAAGGAGACTTTAGGGGTGGTGAAATTCAACATTTTTGGGAGTGATTGGGGGGACTTTCCGTAGGAGATTGCAGACAGGCTGTATTTCCCAGTTGTTGGAGGAGGACGTGGTAATTGGGGCCGAATTTCGGGGGTTAGATCTAGACCAAACCCTTTCTGGGTTTTGTTGGGTTTTTGAGAGGAGCTTGGGGCTAAGTTTACAAAAATTTTTGAGCACTAGTGGCAGGGTTTCCAATAGTATATTTCCAGCGGACAATGCAGTTTTCTGGGGTAGTGCAGGGCATAATTGGAGCAAAGTGTTCTCTCACAGGGCTTTCCATTTTATCATCTAGGTCTTGTCAAACTTGCCTTCGAGGCAAGCCTAGGTGCGCTCCTTCCACATCATTGTACTCTTGATCCAATTATTTAATACAATGGTTCAGCTGGATGCCATTTCTGGAGTTTTGATGGGTGTTCACTGAATTTTCTGAATTTTTGTGTTGCGTGTACTGTTTTGGTTTGCATATCATTGTTTTTCCCAAATAGGAACATTATAATGGTATCAGAGCTCAAATCAAGCGTGGGAGATTTTTCCTATGAATGAGGAGGATAGGAAGAACATTATCTACAAAAGGCAGAGGTATCGGAGCAGGGAGAGGGAGTTGGAAGTTACACCTGATACTGAGGCATGTGGGAAGGCTGTAGTAGTGGAAAATATGGGGGAGACAAGGAGCAAGGAGGAGGCAACATTTGATAGTCTCTTAAAGGCGCTGAATGACTTAGCCAAGGGGCAGAAAGAGATGTTGGAGGAGCTTAAACAACAGAATAGAGACAAGAGCATCCACGGTGAGTTCCTCTTTGGGGAGGCGTCAAGAGCCTCACAGTAGTACGACCACCCTTCACTAGCTACTCACCCACCAGCTTTTAGTGGTCCAACCAGATCCATGTTGCTTGTTGTCACTCCTAGAGACAACCTCAAGTTGCCAAAGACCAGTGCCTAGGACATCTTAGGACAGGAGGTTTTTTAGATTATTTTGCATGCTTGTGGGAGGGAACCTCCTGATATCAAATGAATTTTGAAATATTTTGAATGGTGGTCTTGGATCTCAGAGAAGGAAGACTAGTAACCGAGAGCTCTAGCTATAAAGAGAAAGGCTTGCTTAGAATGGGCCTGAAGCAATCATGAAATGGGGCTGTTGCAAATAGGGCCGAATGTGAGACAAATTAACAGTTATAAAAGTTAATTGGGATGTGAAACTGTGTGGAATGGTTGGAGAACGTCAAAGCAAGGTGGGCTTAGACAAGCACAAGAATCCACCCTTTAAAGACCTTAGAGGAAAGTGATATGAAAAGGGAACTTGAAACAGAAATTGTGCCTCGAGCTATATTTAAGATGTTACTGTAAAGTATGATATGAGTATCATTAGAAGATAAAATTCATATCCAACTCATAGAACACCCGCATTTCGAAAGCAATGATAACAAGAAGGAAAATATGGGCACAATGAACATTAAATTGAACAACTATATCGAGAAAATACAGACTGTTCTTCCATTTCAGTAGGAATCCATTATCGCAACAGACAGGCTTTATATTATTCTTCAAAATGGCTCTTCAGATATACAGTAAGAGCAAAACCTCAAAATTACAAAAGATGATACGTAGACTACAACTGCTTTTGCTAGAAAATCCGGAACCTTTACTAAGTTTGCAGTTTGGTCTTTTATAGTATTTTACGTAGACATTCAGACTAGATATTTTGGAACAAAATATTCTCTGGTGATACGACAGTTTTCAATCCTAATAAAAAATGATGAGGCATAACAACATCTCATCCTAAACAGCATGGTCTGACATAGACTGTAACAAGGACATAACAAAAAATAGAAAACATAAAGAGTGCATAGGGTGAAATCGAGATTTCACCCATTTTTACATTACACAGAAATTGGAAAATCAAAAGTCTAAAACAGGTTGTGTGGGCCAAATCACGATATCCATCATTTGTTTTTACGCCGAGGTGTGCCTGAGCTTTCTGGACGACGTGGCCGAGCTGAAGATGAGGAGGATTCGAGTGAACGAGGTGGGGGAGGTGGCAGCTGTTGTGAAGTAGAAGAGACTGGCAGATTCACATATTCGCAACACTTTTGCCACAAAGCTTCCCTAGTTGATGGTATTGTGTTGTATGCCTCGAACAAGGTTTGCATGTTAGGCAGCTCGGTGTAATCCACGCAGACGACAAGGAATTTCTTCACCTGATAGAGAAGGAAGAATTCTTTGCATAGTGTAGCTATTATGGTCTCAGCCTTTAGCCTGGCTGTTTTCTCCAACAATATATCTGCATTACACATGATTTCTGACATCTTCTGATCATAGGCCGTTAGTTCATATAGTGCGCCTGACTGTGGATCCCAGCATGGTGGGAGGCCAACTTCTACCAGCTTGCTCCACTCTTGGTCGAACTTCTCCACTCCCTTTGATACGAGCGCCAAACAACCCAGCGTATTGGCACGTGCTGTTTCTTTCTCAATTACTCTCCTGACCTCCATAACTGTCCTGAAATGGTCAAGTATTCCCTGTGCACGCAATTCTTTAGGGGAGAGTTCATTGAGGTATCGGATATACTTCTTTGCTATGGTGGCCTTTTCTTCCCCTGCTCTATGTCTAGCCTGCAATTGAGTTATTAGCTCATGAATTGCAATCTTCTTGTCATTTATCAATACGAGGAGGTCCCAATGCAGCTTAACCTCTGCTATAATCTCTGCCCAAACTAGTCGCCTCACTTCCACGATTGACATATTACCCTTGATCTGCCCCTTTAAGTCTTTGATGGACTTATCTTGCTCTTGGGTTTCCTTGTGGAAGTTTTCAACCTCTTTTTGTAGGGGTGCCGTCACCTTCTGGTTTGCTGCTAGAGTAGCCTCAGACTGCTGTAGGAGCTGGCGAACTATGCGGGCCTCATCCTCCGACACCCTTAAATCAGACAGGGCCTTGGTAAGCTGTTCAGGGGCCGTCTCGGGATCACCTGTTATAGGGACCACGCATGTATGCTGGTCCCATTTGACTTGCCATTCTGACAGCCTCTGTTTTAAGTTCGGCAATCTCCGTGTCCTTCGGAGCAGATCCCTGTTATAGGGACCACGCATGTATGCTGGTCCCATTTGACTTGCCATTCTGACAGCCTCTGTTTAAGTCTGGCAATATTCGTGTCCTTCTGAGCATTCTCTTCCTGTTGCTTGGTAAGTGAGTCAGTGAGAGTCGTTTTCTCCTTCTCTACCTGGACGAGCTCCTCCGTCTGTACATGTTGCTCACGAGACATGTTCAACTTTCGTTTCAGCTTCTGGTTTTCCACTTCTACCTTGGTAAGGAGGTTTTGCAGTGCTGCATTATTATCAGTCCCCTTTCCTCATATCAATCTCTTGAGGTTCTCCAGCTGGGACGCGGTGGCTCTGGCGCTAATATTCTCTCTTTTTTGATGCTCTATTACCAGCTTGAACTTCTCTTTGAGCTTCTTTAAGGCTACTGCATGTTTCACCACCTCGGTCCTTTGCATATCCCCGATACATTGGTGTAAATCTAGCTTGTCTAATAGGGGAATGTTTCTTAGATTAAAGATTATTTCTAAAGCTCTGTATTGAGCTCCAGAACTAGAGGGCTGCAACGCTGCGTGCTGAATGGCTAATTTAAGTTGCTCCTTATCCATATCTAGCACTGTAGAAAGCCTAGAATGGTGCTTATCCACGAACTCGGCTAGTTCAGCCCTTAGTTTTTCCCTAGCGAATCTGTTTCTGGTATTGATCTCCTCTCTTACCTCCTGCTTGTCGACCATGACTGCGTGCGACAGTTCTGAGGGGGTTGACGAGGAGGCATTTTCAAAAGAAACTTGAAAACCTGGCTTGTTCTTGTCAGGACCCTTTAACTCAGGAATGTCATCATCAGATAGCTCGACCTCTATTTCATCCGGCCCTTGAGTCTGTTTTTTTATAAGGGTGAGCTTCTTCATCAGTATCCATGACCTCCTGGCTTCCCGAGGGGTCCCCCTGTCCCTGTTCTTCTGTCCTAACCGACACATTATCTCCTTTCCCTTCTGCAGCTGAGGACTCGGCCTCCATCTGCGCATCCGAAGGCCACGCATCAAGGTTAGCTCTCCATTCAATGAAGGGCCTAGTCTCATGTATATAAGCTGTTGATTTTATTTTCCACTTCCTACTAGTGAGGAATCCCTTAAGGTCATAGTGCCAGACATCTCCCTGAGGGAGGCTCATCTCTTGCAACATTTTTTCCACGGTTGAGAGGGCATGTCTCAAGTTTATGGTGAAGGGGCCAATTGAAGTTGGGAGTTTGAGGAGGTATCCCTTGTTCGCAGGTACAAAGTGGACTTGTTCGACCTTCAAGACCTGTCAGATGAACTCAAGGGCAAAAACTCGCATGGTTGGAAACACCGGCAGGTGGTAGGGAGGCACCTCTACATCGTAGACTCTGATCTCGGTATGGTCATCAAACAGATACTAGTCCCCTGTGCAATCCTCCTTGTTAAACTGTAGCCAATCCTTCTACTCAGGAAAGATTCTAGGCGGAGGGTTGTCATGTATAATGGCATAAGCTATGGACATGAACTCATTAATAAATTTTGCATACCCCCTCCCCTCTGGCTGCTGGCGAACTGTAGTAGTCCACTCGAAGGCGGTTCTGAGTTGGGCATTTATCCTTGAGAATTTGCTCAGGCCTAGACCTTTGAATCTATACGCATGCTCGAATAGGAATAGGTAAAACACAAGGGAACAATACTTGAAAGAACCAACTGAGGAAATTTCTTGAAACTGAGCCTAGATAGCCGAAGCTAAGAAAGAGGGGATATCCAAAAGGATGTCCGCCTGCATCATGAGCCATAGAAAAGCTATGCCCTCCTTAGTCACCTAATCAACCTCCTCACACCCTAATAGCCCCGAGATGAGTGCTAGGACGGGCTGTACATTGGTTCGGAAAGTCGACTAGGGAACAGAGTCCGTGAGCGGGAAAGATGACAGGCGGGAATCTTAGAGGAGGTTGAGGAAACTGCTTTGCTTTTCCTAGGGTAGCTTTGAAAAGTGACAGGAGAGGGAGGCCTCCGAGAATTCAACATAATCCTGGTTGCGAGGGTAGCGAATGGCTTTCCTTATGAGTTGGGGCGTAATGCGAAAAATCTTATTGCCCTGGGTAGACAGAAAAATGTCTCTCCGCTTGTCATAGACCTCCCCAAGCCAGCTAATGAACTTGGGAACAGGGTACGTGGTTGGAGCGATTTGGTAATACAGACCCGACTCGATGACCCTAAACATGTCCTCGCCTTTTTGATGATAGTCGAAAAGCTCAGCTCTGGTGCGGGCTACACTAAATGGGTAGACTGGGTCATGAATTCGTGCATGGGCATCAGTGAGGGGCTCGGGTCCAGGAGCAGTCCTGACCTCGCGGGCTTGTGGGGTTTTAGGCGCAGACTTCTTGATTTTTGTTTTCCCCATGACCATTTGAAAATAAAAATAGAAGGGAAATAGTGAGACGGAAAAACGACTAAATACCTGAGAGTATTGAGGTAGCCAAGGGGAAAGCGACGCAGGTTTGAAAGCAACCTTGCACTTGAGTTTTAACCTGTTATGTGCGAAAAGCCGGTTAATAACCAGTAATTTTCACAGTCGAGGGTAAAACAAGCTTATATCAGACTGGGTTTTACAGAGTACGAGACAGGATGACAGTTGTAGGGCTGGCGTCATAAGGACGCCGACAATGGGACATGTTGCAATGGGTGATTGGCTGGTAGCAGCCGGGTTGGTGGAAGCCACGTGTCGGACTAAGCAGGTACCGGCCTTCGTATCGCTATCCTAGACTTACCTTACCTCTTGATTTACTGGCGCCAATTGCTCTCCTTGGTGGGTGCCAACTATCATATTCGGTGGGCCCCTCTTGAATTTCGGCGGGGTGCATTGGAGTTTTCGGGCCCATTTTCTAACCCCGCGGAATGCTTGCGATTGGTTCAAAAGAAAGGTGACGTCACCATCTTCGAGGGCCCGTCTTCGGTCGTCGCAGGACTCTTTTGAGGCCAACGGAAATCCTTATCCGCGAGCTTTATGGCTCCTGGTTCCGCCATGGAGCCATGAGTGCTACTTCTTGCTGTATAGTAGCCCTGGCACATCCAGTTACCGCGCCTATCCTTTAGTGACTTTCTCTACCAGACCTTCACCTGATATTCAGTCTAGCATCCTTCTTAGCTTCTCGGTTTTTATACTTGGCCGCTCCTTTTTGTTTGCTAGATGGCTAAACAACACTGCCTACGTTTTTGCCTTTAGCACCTAGTGAGCAGGGTGGATCGGATGATCAGATGCCCATGGGAGATTATTTCTGGGAGTGGCAATTCATGGGGGAGGATTTCAAGGCAGCTTTGTCTTTAAAAGACTACTGCCAGCTCAAGCGAGAGAGACCAGAGTGGTGGAGGATCTAGCATGCAGAACTCAGAGTCGCAGTGTACCATTGGGAGGATGTTCTTTCCCACATATGATGGATCCACAAGTGCACATCCAAAGCTTGGGTGGCGAAGTTGGACACCTATTTCCAGCTCAATCAGATGACCGAAGTGGAAGCTATCAAAATGGCTACCTTGCATTTGGAGGGAGAGGCTCACAACAAGTGGTTTCTGTGAAAATTTCATGTCCGAAATCCTATTGTAGCCAACTGAAATTACTTCACCTAGTTGTTATTAAATGAACAAGTTATTTACAGTGTTCTACTGAAAATATTGAACCAAATTATCATTGCAACCTTCACTTAATTAATTAAATATGCCGAAACAAGAAACTGTGCAATAAAGAAAATCATCATACAGGACATCGTTGTTTTTGGACAAACGTCCCCAGAAAAACCCAATGCAGGAAAACCAATGCAACAAGTACAATTATTTCTGAATACAATCTTTGGATGCTTTTCTGGCAATCCAGTACAGAGAATATCACTCGACAGAAGAAATTATTGAGATTACCTCACTCTACACTGCAAGTCTCGGTTGATCCGATAGCTGAAACAACGTCCTCTCGGCACCCTCTGCACAGTAATTACGTGGGCTTGCGTGGGGGACTCTGGGAGACTGCGTCACCTCCTCTGCTGGATCAATTTGCTCTTAGGAGCATCAATTATAGCCCTCCCAGCTCAGAATCTCGATCTCCCAGCAAAATCTCTGACTTCTATGTTGCGCTGCCTCTGTGTGTGGCCTTTGTGGCCCTACGCCACCCTCTCTGGGCACTGCGCTTCCTCCTTTGCGTCTCTCTCTGCCTCTATGCTGAGTATTCTTGGCTTCGGAGAAGATCCTCCAACCAAAACTGTCTCTGCCCCTATTTGCGTGAGAATCTCTCGATCAAAGTTTTCCTCCGAGTATTGCTCACTTCAGAAAATTCGATCTCTTGATCTCTCGATGTGTTTCCAAATGGCCCTCAAGCCTTCCTTAAATAATCTTCTCGTTGACATTCAACGACCCAAATTAGAAGCTAATCAATGACTAAGATCATTTGGGCTTGATCCTCGTCTTCTACTAGAAGTTACACCCACAGTTTAGATTAATACCCATTAATTATTTTAATTATCCTAGTTTAGACTTAGGGTCTCATAAAAAATAATTAATTTATAAAATAAAACTGTCTCCGAGTGGAATTTCCCCAAACGATTTCTGGGTTATTTGGAATACATGTGTTAAAGCCGCTCCCCAAAATTTCAGACTTAGAACACATCTAATGCTATCCAATATCAACAGTCCCTCTTAGCGAGGAATGTGCTCTTGCAATACACCCTGCTGCATACTAGTCTTACTCTGAAGCATCTCCCTCTGCATTGCTGATGTCTGACATGCTGTCCACCAACTACTGCGCTGCAGCTGCAACTGTACTGTTGTTGAGACTGCCACTGCCAACACTGCATTCGTACTACAACTCCCTCTCAAGTGTTGCATCTGTGCTGTTGCTAGCACTGCCACAGCTAACTTTGCACTGCAACTTAGTTGTTGAGAGAAGCAAACTGAAAATCACCCAAAAATTTGAACAAGTGTTCACGATGCATCTCGATGCTGAAGCTCTGACTATTGCTAATACTATGCTATCCCTATGAACCACTACACTATTTCTACTACTACATTGTGCCTCTCCGCACTGCTGCAACTCTTTACTGCGTTGCTCAGAGTCAGTGCTCTAGCCACAGCATCTGTTGCCCCAACACTCCTTTGCACCAACTGAAACTCCTCCAACTTGCTACTACTGATCTTGGGATCTTGTAGCAAGGTCGTGATCCAAGGGGTGGACTCCTCAAGGATCCTGCGCACTAAAGTTCTTGCAAACTTATAGTTCAATATCACCCCATCTCCCTCCTGGAGATGCGTGGGCACACATGGCATACTCATCTTCTTCGATCTTTACGGGCGGAGCCTTCGGATCTTGCTTTTCGTCCTTGTCATTTTTCTTCAGAGGACACTGCGTTGTGTAGTGACCAAATTCACCACACTTGAAGCATTTAATCTTCGAGACGTCCTTCATCCGTCTCCACTGCTCTTGCTGTCCCTTAGATGCTAGGGCTGCATTCTCCTCCTCCTTTGTCTTCGACCCACTAGCGCTGCTGCCATGAAGTTTACACTTGACTAAGTCCCTCCTTAGCTCTTCTTGCTGAAGAGCAACCCACATCTCCTCCCATCTTGACAGTCTTTCTCTGCCCAGAATACTCTGGAGGAAGACCTGCCATTCCTTTGAGATTGCATTGAGGGCCAGCCTTACCATCGTGGTAGACTGAGGTGTGGACCTCACGGTTGCTAGCTGATCACAAGTTTCCTCAAGTCTCGAGAGAAACAAATCCATACGCTCCCCTTTCTGCATCTATGACTGTCGTAGTTTATGCTCTAAGTACATCTTCCACTGCTCGGAAGATCGTTCATATAACGATGCTAAGGCTTCCCACATCTGCCTAGCTGTGTCCTTGCTGGCTATGTGGGACACTATGTGATGCTTGACTCCATCTAGGAGCAGTCTCTAAACCTTCACCATATCACGGTTGTACTTCTTCAACAAATCTGGATTTGCAGGCACAACTATCGTACTATTCTCGAAAAGCTTGAGGTCCTATTCATCTAGAAGGCATGAAATTCTCGCCTTCTAGATCACGTAGTTGGAGGCTCCCTCCAACTGATCTTGATCTCGTAGCCCGTGAGCTGCCATTTCTACTGTCTAGAAAATGTCGAATCTGCTCCTTCTCTTTCTTGTCTGCGCAACGTTGGACTGGCTTATTCACTCCTTGTTGGAGATGGTAGATCTGCCACCCAGATCTACTTCTCAAGTCTCGAAAATTAGAATTCCCGGCTAGGATTTCCTCGAGGAAGAAGATTCCCTCATTGTGCTTATTTTCTTCCTTCTGACGTCTTTCTGCCCAGCAAAGAAATCTGTCTGTAGAAAACTGTGTCCCACCCTCACTAATGCTGAAGCTCTGCGCTACTCCCTTTGCCGCGACAAAACTTCGATTTTGAAGCCGTTCCTCTCTGTCGACTCACTCAGAGAGAGAATTTCCTCGAAAATTCAGCCCTCCTGGCTTGGACTACGCAATCCCTCTAGGGATTCGAACTGCTGCCTCTTGCAGCTATCCAAACTGTTGCCTCTTGCTCCACTCTTCTTATTTCACTTGCAATGCTTTCATACCATGTCAAAATTCCAAGCCCAGAATCCTACTGTAGCCAACTAAAATGACTTCACCTACTTGTTATTAAATGAACAAGTTATTTACAATGTTCTACTGAAAATACTGAAGCAAATTACTACTGCAGCCTTCACTTAATTAATTAAACATGAAGAAATAAGAAACTGAGCAATAAAGAAAAACATCACACAGGACACCGTTGTTTTTGGACAAATGTCCTCGGAAAATCCCAATGCAGGAAAACCGATGCAACAGATCTGAGGGTTTTATTATTAAGTAACAGTTATTTCTGAATACAATCTCTGGATGCCTTTCTGGCAATCCTGTACAGAGAATATCACTTGGCAAAAGAATTTAGTGGGATTACCTCATTGTACACTGCAAGTCCCTGCTGATCTGGTAGCTGAAACAATGTCCTCCCGACACTCTCTGCGCTACCTATATGTAGTAATTACATGGGCCTGCATGGGGGAATATGGGAAACTGCGTCACCTCCTTTGCTGGATCGATTTGCTCTCAGGAGCCTCAAGTCTAGGCCTCCGGGTTCTGAATCTCCATCTCCCAACAAAATCTCAGACTTTTGCCTGGAAACGCTGCGCTGCCTCTGCGTGTGGCCTTCGTGGTCTTGTGTCACCCTCTTTGGGCATTGCATTGCCTCCTTTGCATATCTCTCTGCCTCTCTACTGAGTATTCTTCGCTCCGGAGAAGATCCTCCAACCAAAACTGCCTCTGCCCCTCTCTGCGTGAGAATCTCTTGATCAAAGTTTTCCTCTGAGCATTGTTCACTTCAGAAAATTGGATCCTTGATCTCTTAGTGTGTGTCCAAATGGCCCCCAAGCCTTCCTTAAATAATCTTCTCGTTGACATTCAATGACCTAGATTAGAAGCTAATCAATGGCTAAGATCATTTTGGCTTGATCCTTGTCTTCTTCTAGAAGTTACACCCACAGTTTAGATTAATACCCATTAATTATTTTAATTACCTAAGTTTAGACTTAGGGTCTCATTAAAAATAATTTATTTATTAAATAGAACCCTCTCTGGGTGGAATTTCCCCAAACGATTTCTGGGTTATCTGGAATACATGTGTCTAAGCCTCTGCAGAAAATTTGAGACTTAGAGCACATCCATTGCTACCCCAAATCAACAGTGTCATGGTCTGACCACGCTAGGGCATGCCTGTGTGACCTCATATGAGGAGTTTGCAAGGATAGTGGTGGAACAAATTGATAGGAGAGACCTAGAGGCCCATTTCAGAGAGTTGACCCAACTCAGACAAACTGGCCATCCAGAACATTACATATTCGAGTTCTTGAGGGTCTTAGTCATGGTGCCAAATTTGTCCGATGCCAGGAGGGTGTACACATTTGTGGAGGGGTTACTAGAGCCATTGCATGGGCTAGTGAAGTCACGCAGACCCACCACCTTGCAGGAGGCAGTGACTTGTGCCAAAGATTTGCAGTGGGCTATCCCCAAGACTCGAGCACCCCTACCTACACAAGTTCCATACCCATAGAAGGGGCATGACACCAATCCCCTGCTGCAAAGAGAAGTCCCAGGACGTGGACAGTTAGATGAGGAGACCAAGAGAGACCTTTGGAGGAGGAAGTTGTGCTTCACCTGTCAGGAGCCTTGGGCACTGGGCCACAAATGTTCAGCAGACAAGGCCCATTACATAGAGGTCTTCTCAGATAGTGATGAAGAGGACGATGTGAAGTTGGAGACAAGAGGGGGTGATAGTGGGATGCATGTAGAGAAGGGACCACCACCATCACCGCCACCTGGGGGAGCACCTTTTGCACCTTTTGGGGGAGTCTTGGCTTCGTTGCATGGAGTCCCAAATTTTTTGACCCTTAGGATCAAAGGCACACTGCAAGGGCGATGTGTCTCAGTTTTGGTAGACAGTGGGGCCACCCACAACTTCGTAGATGCAAAAATAGTATGAAGCAAGGGGATAGCCACAGAGGAGTTCGAGGGATTTTCAGTTCTGGTGACAGGGGCTAGGACTATGCAGTGTACCCGATATGTCCACATTGACTATGGGGAACTAGTCGGTGACAAATCACTTCTTCGTTGTGGATGTACCGGATACCAACATGGTGATGGGTGTCCAGTGGCTTTATTCCCTTGGCCGAGTCACTACAGACTAGAGTATGTTGGAGATGGAGTTTATTGGGCCTGATGGCAAGTTGGTTGTTCTATAGGGCATGCACTCATATCCTCCCCAGACGGTTTCAACACACAGGATGGAGGTTGATTTGAGGCTTGGAGACATAGAATGGGCAGTAGAGTTGAGGATTTTGGAGATTGGGGAACAACCCAAACCACCTCACCCAGACATACAAGCCATCTTGGATTGGTACCCTGTAGTGTTTGGAGACATACCACCAGGGCAACCATCAGATAGGGGATTTGAGCACGCAATTGAGCTGGAGCCAGGAGTACAGGCGGTTATTACCACTTTTTATAGGCATCCCAAAGCCTACAAGGACGAGATTGAGCATGCCATCAAGGATTTGTTTGCACTTGGGCACATTAGATCGAGCTCTAGTCACTTCACCTAACTCGTTGTTTTGGTGAAGAAGAAGAATTGGACTTTACACATGTTCATTGATTATAGAGCGCTCAACAAGAAGACCTTGAAGAACCACTACCCCATCCCGTGCATGGATGAGTTGATGGATGAGCTTGGAAGAGCCAAGTACTTCTCTAAGATAGACGTGCGCTCGGGGTATCACTAGATCAGGGTGAGGGAACAGGGTATCCCCAAGACCTCTTTCAGGTGCCACTTTCGGCATATTGAGTTTTTGGTTATCCCCTTTGGGCTGACCAACGTGCCTGCGACTTTTCAGTCATGCATGAATCATGTATTCCGTGGGCAGTTGCGAAAGTTTGTATTGGTGTTCTTCGACGACATTTTGATTTATAGCAGACGTGGGAGGAGCATGTGCAGCACTTGGAGGTGGTGTTGTGCATCTTAGAGGAGCAACAATTTTATGCCAAATTGTCCAAGTGTGAGTTTGCACTGACAAAGATGCTCTACTTGGGGCACATCATTGGTGTAGATGGAATGAGGGTTCATGAGGAGAAGATCAAGGCCATCCGGGATTGGCCTGTGCCTTGGGATGTGACGAAGTTGGGGGGATTTGTGGGCATATGCACCTAGTATAGGAAGTTCGTAAAGGGCTTCTCATAGTTGGCAGCTCCCCTCACGGGTCTGACGAAGAAGGGGGATTTTGCATGGACTGATAGAGCGTAGTCAACAGTTGATCGCCTGAAGGAGGTGATGAGTAGTTGCCAAGTCCTAGCACTTTCGGATTTCACCCAACCTTTCACTTTGGAGTGCGATGCATTAGGTGAGGGGGTTGGTGCAGTATTGACTCAGGATGGACATGTCATCGCTTTCAAGAGCTAGAAGCTCCTTTCGCATGAGAGGCCGTATTCTATTTACGACAAAGAAATGTTGGCCATCATGCATGCATTGTCCAAATTTCGGCAGTATCTGGTGGGCGACAAGTTTCGGGTGAAGATTGACCACAATAGTCTTTGCCACTTTATGGGGCAACGAGACCTGAATGACAGGCAACAGAGGTGGGTCAGCAAGGTGCAAGCCTACGACTTTGATATTGAGTATGCCAAGGGCAAGCACAACATGGTAGCAGATGCATTGTCCAGGAGGCCCGCGACACTATCACTCATGAACATTTCTCA
Organism: Pinus albicaulis; assembly: GCA_034641835.2. NCBI lineage: Eukaryota > Viridiplantae > Streptophyta > Pinopsida > Pinales > Pinaceae > Pinus > Pinus albicaulis. The sequence continues at coordinate 1,408,948,846 of CM076575.1, forward strand.
GGATTGGAAGGCACAATTGTTGGTGGAGTACTGCAAGGATCGATGGGCATGTGAGATCTTGGCGGGTACACACACAAATGAGCACTATAGCGTGATGGCTGGCATCATATACTACAAAGGGCATATATTTTTGGTGCTAGGTTCACAGTTGAGGGAGAGGATCCTCCATGCAGCTCATGACTCCCCATTATCAAGGCACCAGGGGTTCAGGAAGACATATATGACTGCCAGAGAGCATTTCACATGGAAAGGCCTCAAAGGGGATGTACTGAGATATGTGCAGGAGTTTGAGGCTTGCTAGAGTAAAAAGGGGGAGTTGACCCATCCAGCTGGTTTGTAGCAACCAATCCCCATTCGTAAGGGGAAGTGGGAGAGTATCTCCATGGATTTTATCATTGGGCTCCTTGCGGTGCAGGGCAAAGATTGTTTTTATGTGGTGGTGGATCGGTTGACCAAGTATGCTCATTTCTTCGCCATTGCTACAAGGTATTTAGCATCACAGGTCGCCGAGTTGTTCTTCAAGGAGGTCTTTCGCTTGCATGGAATCCCTATGATCCAGGTGGATATTGGTGGTCACCCGCCTATTCCACTTGGGGCTCCACCATTGTCTATTTGAGTTTTTCAGTTTCGGCACAGTTTACTATTTTTAGGAGTTTTTTGGGTCCTAAACTTCCGGAGCCGTTTTGAGGCCCTAAACGACGTTTTTTGGGAAAAAGGAGAGCAACATGGGTCCATGGACTGATGTTGCTCATTCCAAATTTGTAGTCCTCGGATAGATCTTTCTAACGAGGTATGGTACGCGTCAAACGGAGATTGTATGCCAAAGTTACGCCCCTGGGAAGTTGAAACACCAATTTACCCAAACGGGGCCCATAGTTTTGGCGCTTCATCTCCTAGGGTTAGGTTTTTGGGATGTTGAGGGTTCTCCATTGTTTCTCAATAATAAATAGGCCCTCGAGCCTCATTGTAACCCAGTTCAGAGGCCTGTAGCCGCCACATCTCTTCTCAGAGATAGCTACCAGTGCCCTAGCTAGTTTTATTTCCATTCTGTCTGTAAGCAAATTTCAGTTCTTTGATATTAATGAAATGAAGTGTTATTTCCGCCGCATCTCTGTATTTATGGTTATGTGTTTATTCTGTTGCGTTCCTGCATAAATCCGGATCAGTGGTATCAGAGCGGTCTGCTTTTTCTCGATCCTTCTTTGCATGTCCCCAACGAGGTCGGGGTATAAGGAGCTAGGGCTTGATCTGGTGGAACCTTTGCAAGATCAGCCTCGCAAACCTCGACGAACGCCCATGGGGGACGAAAAGAAAGATGAGGGAGCAGGAGATCCTATCAAAATATTGCTCGAGGAGGCCCTCGAAAAACAAAGCAACGCGATGATGGATAACTTTGCTCAGATCCTTCAACGGCTGCCCACCGGCGGCGCATCTGCATCCAGTAGCCACTCTGGAGTTGCGACTCCCTTTAAGGTACAAGTAAATTTTGACATTCCCATATTTGAGGGTCAAACAGACGCAGATGCCGTAGATAGATGGTTGAATCTATTAGAAGGATATTTCTCTGTTCATGACTTTTCAGACCGGGAGAAGATTATTTTTGCACTCCTCAAAGCTACCCCCATGTTAAGGACTGGTGGGAAACCTACTGTGAGAACAAGGACCAGACAGAACCCGCTCTGTTCTCGGCCGTACCAACTTGGAATTCTTTCCGAGACGCCGTCAAGGAACAGTACTATCCCGTGGGGAGCTATGAGGACAAGTACATACAATGGACCACGCTGCGACAACAAAGGGATCAAGATGTGCACGAGCTGACGAATCTGTTCCATACCCCGCGCACAAAGTTGGGTATCAAAGATTCAGAGAAACATTTGGTGCTAAAGTATCGCAGCTGTCTGCACAGATACATTCAGGAGGAAATGGAGTTCCTCGACATCTCCTCGCTTGGCACGGCATACCGGTATGCTGCCAAGATTGAGCAGAAATTCAAACAGAAGAAGCGAGACTTTGGATCTGCGAATCAAAAGAAAGGGAAAGGTGCTTCCAAACCATAGAATAAAGGACCGAGCCAAGGCATGGCGGCTAAAGACAACTCATCGAAGCCACAAGAAAAGAACAGCACCGCAAAGCCAAAGAAGGACACGGGAAAGTGGTGTGAGTTCCATAAGAGCTCCACTCACAACACAAGTGAGTGTCGGGCCAAGCAGTCGCTAGTGGCCGAGATGAGGGCTTCTGAGTCAGATGCATGCTCTGACTCCGAATCAGAACCTGAAAAGGCGAATGAAAAAGGGAAACAGATTATCGATGCGGAGCCCAACGCCACTGTTGCCACTGCAAAGATCCAAAAGGAGGAACCGGAAGATCCAGAGGAGGAGGAACGTCTCTTCCACTCCCAGATGTGGGTAAAGGGCTCCCCGGTACAGTTCATTGTCGACAATGGGAGCCAAAAGAACCTCATTTCAGCAGACGTCGTGAAGCGTTTGGGCTTGCCGACCACAGCTCACCCACATCCATACACCATCGGGTGGCTTCACCAAGGACGAGATCTCCGCGTCAGCCAGCAGTGCCGCCTTCCCTATAGCATCAAGCCCTTCACGGATGAGGTATTATGTGACGTTGTTCCTATTGATGTTTCTGATGTATTATTAGGACAACCATACTTGTGGAAGCGTCATGCTGTGTATGAGTCTCGGCGTCGTGCTGTTATTGTTACTTTGGGAAATAAGTTGTACAGGATACCAGAGGTACCACCTCCTGCCGCTATCTCTTTGGTTACTGCAAAACAATGCAGTAAGCTCATTTCCCAAACCAGGAAATTCGTTTTCCTGATGATCCGCCCCCAGGGCAAGAAGAAGACCGTGGCCACGACCTCCAGACAGGGCCCCTCTGCACGACAACAACAAATGGATAAGGTCGTGGAGGAGTACGGGGACATCTTCACCTCACCCACAGGGGTTCCTCTGCACTGCCAGGTCAAGCACCCGATTGATCTGACCCCAGGTGCGCCACTACCCAATGGACCGATCTATCTACGCTCTGTTCTGGAAAATGATGAAATCAAGAGGCAGATTCAGGAGCTGTTGCAGAAAGGTCACATCAGACCAAGTTCATCGCCCTGTGGGAGCCCGATCGTGTTGGTACAGAAGAAGGATGGGACGTGGAGACTCTGTATTGACTATCGGGCGCTGAACAAGATCACTGTCCGGAATAGGTACCCAATCCCACGGATTGATGACCTTCTGAACCAACTCAAAGGTGAAAAATATTTCAGCAAGATCGACCTGAAGTCTGGGTATCACCAGGTACCAATTGAACCCTCCGATGTGTGGAAGATTGCCTTCAAAGCCAAGGAAGGCCTTTTCGAATGGCTGGTCATGCCTTTCGGGTTGACGAATGCTCCCGCAACCTTCATGAGGATGATGGACGACATCTTGCGGCCATTCACCAACCCATTTGTAGTGGTGTACTTGGATGACATTCTGATCTTCAGCAAGACTTTGGAAGAGCACCTTCACCACATTCGACAGGTCCTACAAACACTGCAGAAACACAAGTTGTGTGCCAATCTGGAGAAGTGCACTTTTGGCATGACCCAGGTTCAATATCTAGGAGACATTATTGATGAAAGGGGGGTGCATGTGGATCCAGCTAAGATCCAAGTCATTCGGGATTGGCCAGCCCCAACCACTACAATGAAAGAGCTTCGCAGCCTTCCGGGTCTTGCTAATTTCTACCGGAGGTTCGTGTTGGGATTCTCTCATATCACTTGGCCCTGAGCCAAGTCACAAGGAGGAGCGAGAGCAAAATTTTTTTGGTCTAACTCACCGAAGGCGTTCACGTAATCGAAACCGCCTCTTTTGTCTCCGCCCTGCTCACTTTACCGACTTGCAACACCATTTGAGATCGAGACGCATGCCTCTGACTCTATGCTATTGTGGCGCTCTTACTCAAGAGGGACATCCAAAGGCATTTCACGCTGAGACATTGTCCCATTACGCTTCAAGAAAAGAATTCCACATATGACAAAGAAATGTACTCCATTGTGAAAGCTTGTCGACAATGGAAGCATTACATTTTGGGGAAGGAAACAATCATCCATACAGACCACAGGCCCCTGCAGTTCATACAGACACAAGGGAAGTTGCAAAATGATCGCCATCAGAAGTGGTCTACATATCTACAACAGTTTCATTTGAACATCAAGTATAAGAAGGGTAGCACTAATCATGTTTCATACTGCCTCAGCCGACCACCGATCGTGGCGCTGCACTGATCACCAACTCTTGTGGGCACGAGTCTTCGATTGGCCGCTTCTCTATGAGAGTGACCCGAATTCGGCCAAAACTTACAAGGCACTCTCTTGGGGGTACGTGTTCCAAATTTTCACCTCCAAGATGCACTTTTATGTCACATGGGACACCTTTGTGTTCCTTCAAGCGTGCGTGCCAAGATGATATGGGAAGCACACTACAGTCGAGTCGCTGGGCATTTCAGTATTGAGAAAACAGTAGTAATCTTGCAGAAGTATTTCTACTGGCCGAACCTTCGAAAGGATGCCGAGAAGCACATCAGATCCTGCACTGCTTGTGCCATTGCCAAACCATCCATCAAGAAGCAAGGCCTATATACCCCTCTACCTACCCCTAGTCGACCTTGGGAATCCATCTCCATGGATTACATGTCAGGCCTGCCTTCTACTAAGCAGGGAAATGACTGTGTTTTCGTGGTCGTCGACAGATTCTCGAAGATGGCCATTATGGCGGCCCGCAAGAAGAATATCACAGCAGAAGCCACTGCTAAACTCTTCTTTGAACGAGTGTGGGTGCACTTTGGGATCCCACAGTCTATCATATCAGATCGGGATAGCAGGTTCCTCAGCACATTTTGGTCCAGCCTCGGGTCGATGTTGGATACCAAGCTCACCAAGTCCACAGCTTTCCATCCCCAAACAGATGGCCAGACAGAGGTCGTCAACAGAATGATTGTACATATTCTGCGCATGTACAATTCAAAGCATCCACGCACATGGGACGAGAGCCTCCCTTATGTACAACATAGTTATAACTGGGCTCTCCACAGTTCAATTGGCCATAGCCCCTTTCAGGTGGGCTTGGGATTCCAGCCACTATGGCCCCATTGACGTAGCCATGCCATTTGCAGCTGCTCAGGCCAATTCAGCTCATGTCCAGTCTGAAGTTGACAAAGCCAGTAGCTTCATCGAGCGCATTCAACACATCCGCCAAAAGGTTCGTGATATATTGGACAGAGCCAATGCCAAGTACAAGCAACGCCATGATCAACACCGGGTGCCACACAACTTCCAGGTGGGTGACAAAGTATGGCTACATTTGCAGAAGGAGCGCCTCACCGGACCCCACCGCAAGCTTTTCCCACTCTGATACGTGTCGTACACCATCACCAAGGCTGTAGGGAACAATGCCTTTGAGCTCAGTATTCCACCATTCCTTTGTCTGCACCCAGTCTTCAATGTGGATCGCCTTCGTCCTTACTTTCCACCTCTATTGGACACCTCGGACATTGCAGAACCACTCACACCAACAGAGTTAAATCCAGACTGCATGGAACAGGCCACCAAAGATTGTATCATGGACATGCAAATCAAGAACACTCGCCAACAGAAGATCCAACTATATCGGGTTGTCAAAGCTGGCCAACTCGCTTTTCTCTTTAAGTGGTTCACCAGGGACCAAGTTCAAAGAAAAATTTCCTCATCTCATGGAGGAACTTAACGCAATGGGGACCATTGTTTCCTAAGGGGGAGGAATGATCCAGGTGGGATATTGGTGGTCACTCGCCTATTCCACTTGGGGCTCCACCATTGTCTCTTTCATTTTTTCAGTTTCGGCACAGTTTACTATTTTTAGCAGTTTTTCGGGTCCTAAACTTCCGGAGCCGTTTTGAGGCCCTAAACGACGTTTTTTGGGAAAACAGAGAGCAACATGGGTCCAAAAAACAATTTTTATTGTTCCAAATTTGTAGTCCTCAGATAGATCTTTCTAACGAGGTATGGAACGCGTCAAACAGAGATCGTATGCCAAAGTTACGCCCCTAGGAAGTTGAAACACCAATTTACCCAAACAGGGCCCATAGTTTTGGCGCTTCATCTCCTAGGGTTAGGGTTTTTGCCGTTTAGGATTTCCCATTGTTTCTAAATAATAAATAGGCCCTCGAGCCTCATTGTAACTCAGTTCAGAGGCCTGTAGCCACCACATCTCTTCTCAGAGATAGCTACCAGCGCCCTAGCTAGTTTTATTTCTTTTCTGTCTGTAAGCAAATTTCAGTTCTTTGATATTAATGAAATGAAGTGTTATTTCCGCTGCATCTCTGTATTTATGGTTATATGTTTATTCTGTTGCGTTCCTGCATAAATCCGGATCACCCTAAGGCTATAGTCAATGACAGAGATAGTCGGTTCATGGGGGCATTCTGGCAGGATCTTTTCCGATTAGTGGGCATTGAGCTCTCACCCCCAACACTAGCTACCACCCGTAGACAGATGACCAAACTGAGAGGGTCAAGAAATGGTTGGAGGGATATATACGAAACTATGTGACAGGCCAACAAAGAGCATGGATTCAGTGGTTGCATATGGCAAGTATCGCTACAACACCACCCACCACATGTCCATTGGTATGTCACCTTTCCGTGCCTTGTATGGTTATGATGCTCTATCTTTTGCTAACATTGTTTTTGGAGATAGCCGGGCCCCAAAGGCCAAAGATTGGATCTAAGAGAGCCAAGATATCGTCAAGGCTCTCAAGGATAACTTGTTGACAACCCAAAATCAACAGAAGATGTATGTGGATAGGCACAGGGTTGAGAGATAGTTTGAGGAGGGGGACTTGGTCTTCTTGCGGCTACAACCATATCGTCAATCTAGATTGAAGCAAAAGGGGATCGAGAAGCTACAACCACGTTTCTATGGGCCGTACAGGGTGACTAGGAGAGTTGGGGAGGTGGTCTATGAGCTCGAGCTTCTACCAAGGAGCAAGATTCACAACGTCATTTAGGTCTCATGCCTGGAGAGGGTGTTGGGACAACAGGTGACAGTAGCCACGGAGTTAACTTCACTTGATGATGCGGGGCCTCTGGGTCTGGAACCGAAAGTCATTTTGGAGACTAGGGAGACGACGCTGAGGAGTAGAACCATCAGGGAGTACTTAGTACGCTGGAGGAGCTTGCTGGATGAGGATGCCACTTGGGAGGGTGAGCACATACTTGAGCATCGAGCGCTGAAGGTTCTTGGGGACAAGCAACATTTGGGAGGGGAGGATTGTAATGTGCCTTCCTAAAATAATTTACCGTAAGTTTCTTTCCAAAATTTTGGCATTTTTGGTGACTATGGGACCCATGAATTTTTGGAGAAAAGACTTAGGAAAAATAGGGGAGGCCCAAATCATTTTGATAGTGGTTCGTGGGGGCCACACGCATAGGAAAAATGTACTTTCCTAGGAGGAATTGCAATTTCCAAGGAACGGGGATCGAAAAGCATGTTGGAGGGACCCACATGGGAAAGGAAACTCAAATTATAAATAGTAGCTCAGCTACTTTGGGGGTCTTTTGTGAATCGAACTTTCTATTGTTGCTTGAGTTGCTTAGCCGGGTGACACTACTATTCAACATTGAGTTTTCCAAGTGGAGAGATCACCCTTGTTTCGGTGGATTACGAGTGCCACCCTAGGGAGGTCAGATTGTACCTTGTTGGAGGAGATTTTGGAGGGATTCAGAGCTATACACTCAGCCTTTCTCTCAACCAACACGTTTTCCAGGAGGGCGCAAGAGGGGATTACGCTCTGCTCATTTCTGCGATTTTCCAGGTGGTGTTTGTCGGGATAATTTTGGCATAGGAGCTTTAGGGGAAGAGCAGGCTAATTGGTGAGTTTTGGGGCAAGAAGTTAATGATTGAAGGTCGTACGAATTTGAGCATCCAGGGCCTACGCAGTAACCTTTTTCTGAGAACACGTGGGAGTTGAGGGAAGTGTTTTTGGAGCTGGGTTTTTCTGGGAGAAATAAGGAGACTTTGGGGGTAGTGAAACTCAACATTTTTGGGAGCGATTGGGGGACTTTCCCAGTGAGATTGCAGTCAGGCCGTATTTCGCAACTTTTGGAGGAGGACGTGATAATTGGGGCCGAATTTCGCGGTTCAGAACCAGACCGAACCCTTTCTGGGTTTTGTTGGGTTTTTTGAGAGGAGTTTGGGGCTAGTTTTACAGATTTTTTTGAGCATCGGAGGCGGGGATTCTAGTAGTGTCTTTCCAACAAACAGTGTAGTTTTCTGGGGCAACGTAGGGCATCATTGGAGCAACGTATTCTCTGACTGGGCTTTCCATTTTATCACTTGGGTCTTGTCAAGCTTGCCTTTGAGGCAAGCCCAGCTGCACTCCTTCCACATCATTCTACTCTTGCTCCAATTATTTAATAAAATGGCTGAACTGGATGACATTTCTGGAATTTTAATAGGTGTTCACTAAATTTTCTGAATTTTTGTGTTGCATGTATTGTTTTGCTTTGCATATCACTGTTTTTCCTAAGTACGAACATTACAGAGCTCCATCAATGGCGGCAACAACAACGGATCGAAGATGGTGAAGGAGGAGAAAGTGGGCCTCTCATCTAAGCGTCCCAGTTAGGGGCAGGGGGAGCATAGTAAGAAAAAGGACCTGTCAAAGGTCAAGTGCTTGAGATGTGGTGAACTCAGTCACTAGAGTACCCAGTGTCCTCTCAGGAAGAAGGACAAGGAGGAGAAGCAGGACCAACAAATAGCTTCAACAGAGATCGACAGGCTGCCGTCCAGATTGGAGGAAGACTTCGCTATGATTGCCCATATACCTCCAAGAGTGAGGTGGGGTGGCTTGGAGTTGTAGCCCCAGAGAGCTAGAAATTGGGTAGGGTCCTTGAGTCCACCTCATGGATCATTACCTGGCTACGGGGCCCACGGTGATCAGTAGCAGGGTGGATCAATGGCAATTGATGCAACCGGTACCAAAGTGACAATTGCGGAGACTAGTTGCAGTCAGATACTGAGGAGTGCAGTGCAGAGTCAGTAGTAGCGCAAATTCTTCAATGACAAAGCAGATGTTAGTAGCAGTCAGAGACTCGGGTGGCAGATGCATCATACTGATCACAAATGATTCAGTATTTTGGATTTTTTTGGTTGCAGATGTTGCAGTAGCAGCAACAATAGAGTTGCACTGCAGATGTAGTGTTGGTAGCAGTACAGTAGGGTCAACAACAACACAGATGCAACGCATATCAGAGTTGGAAAGTGGTTGGTGAGCAACAATGGCTAGACATCAGCTGCATGACAAGAGATGTTGCAGATACAGGGTGTTGTGGGAAGATGTGTAGAACTAGAACGCATTCCTCGCTAAGAGGGAGTGTTAGTTTTTGTAGCATCGGATGTGTTCTAGCTGCGAAACTTGGGGGAGGTTAGAATGCATGAGATCTCCAGAACCTAGGAATCGTTTCTGGAAATTCCGCCTAGAAGTGTCTAAATTAGATTATTAACAATTTTTAAAATATTTCTTAAGTCTAAACTTATGGAATATGGTTAATTAATCAGTATCAATTGAGATAAGGCAAGAATAGTTTAGAAACTCACATGGATCGTTCTAGAGATATCATTCTAGAGATGATCCTAGCTATTGATTATGTTTTAATCTTGGCCGTTGGTGTTCCAACATTGGATTATAAGAGGAGATCGATGTGGTGATGGAGAAAACAGATCCAGAGGTCGGGCAGAGGTTCCAGAAGTCCGAAGAGACGAATTTCTCAGTAGTGGAAGGCAAAACGACTCCATCAGAGACCATTCAGAGGCTTGATGTCATAGTGACTGCATAGTCTAGCGTAGAGGGTAACGCAGAAGCTTTAGGAGGTCGAGTATTTTGTAGGAAAGTTGTGCCGGTATTGCTTGTGGAGTAAGGGTAATTCCCTTAAATAATTTTGCCCAGTTTTTTCTTGTTGTGGATTGCTAGTTTCAGGCATTCAGATTGTACTTAGATATTCACTACTGCATAATAATAAAAACCCTCACTGCTGCACCGGTTTTCTCGGATTGGGTTTTTCCGGGGACAATAGTCTGAAAATAATTGTGTTATATTTTATGTGTGTTCTAGGATTTCTTAGCTTCCAACATTTTATTTTTCCACAAAATTTTATTTGTGAAGTTTGCAGTGTGTTTATTTCGATATTTGTTGTCGCAGATAAATTATTAAATTTAATTAACAATTACGATAAATAATACCATTTGTTGCAATAAGATTCCAGTGTAGGAATTTTCACAGATAGTGGCATATTGAGCTATCTGGTGGCTGCAAGGGGCCGCTGAATGTCGAATGAGGACCGTCTAGGATAAAATTTTTCTCCTATGCATACTAACCATAGGTGGTGGATAGTACGAACAAAACCACGATCAAAGCCCAAATAGTTCATGCCCAAATGTCCAAATGAAAAACAAGCATAATTACCCAATTGCACAATGAAAAACATACCTTTTGGGTCAGATTTCCCACCTTCTAACATGTGCTCCCGATAAATGGGCGAGGAAACTTACAATTGATGCAGTTGGCAGAGATAAAGTAGCACATCACATTTGCTACAAGGTGGCTGTTTGGGGCTGTTAGCTGCCGACTGGAAGAAGATGAGTAGGAGAAAAGATTTCCTAGGGGTACCCACTTTTGGTTGGTAAAATATGGCTCCAACTAGGAAATGATCTCACTGTAGAGTGCATGATCCATGTACTCGAACAAGGAGGTCATGAGAACTCCAACAATCTCCTAGGACGTAGATCTATGTCTTGCACATCATAATACAACTATTGGAAGCATGTGCTCTAGGCGTACTTGTATCGCTGAAGTTTTTCATCAAATAATAAATCCATATAGCAAAATAAATCTATTCTAAGATGCAAGACTAATGTACATGCAATCTAATGTAGCATGAGAACATGATATGATGTTAGCTATACAAATTTAGTGTGAAATGCACCTATACTACCTTGCAATGCTAGTACACTATGCATGAGCTAAGTGTAGTCATACAACCAATGTAACGAACATATCATTAGATCAATATAACATCTTTTGTTCATATGAGTTGCTATGAGATGGGGCATCAAAATATCACATCCTCCTATGCAAAATTGGCTTGATGAAGGGCAAGGGTGGGAGGCTGGAAAACAAGAAGAGCAAGCATCATGGAAAAGAGTCATGGATGAAGAAAAGGGATCCAACTTGAGTCGCTGGATCCTCTCTTCCAACCAAAGAATGGAGATTTCCATAATCAAGCTCATGAACTTTCGATGAACAACCTCAAGCATATCACTCTCATTGGTGTCCTCAAGGACAAGCATGGAGCAATATGATGAAGGGAATGAAAAAGAGACAAGATCATAATCAGTGTCATATATTGGATCATCGTCAAAGTGACGATCAATATCCCATTTTCCTTCTATATGTACAAATTCAGAAATGTCAACATAATGCGGATCCCAAGGACACATTTCCTTGAGCTTCGCATAACAACCAAAAGGGGAGTCGCCAGGGTGAATTCAAAATGCCTTACGATATGCTTGCTTCACCCTATAAGCATTGACCTTGAAGCTCAATGAAGAACAAGGGCTTCGTTCTTCCAATGGAGTTGCCAGATAAGGATCTATATTGTTGTTAGGGAAGAAGGTAAATATTTCATAAAGGTAGACTCTTTTCGTCCCTGAAGATGATGCCAAAATGTTACCACAATATCTAGCAAGCCCTGGAGAGGGAAAACCTACAAGACAAAAGCTAGATAAAGTGCTAAAAATGGGGTAGAGGCCCAATGTCACCTCAACCAAAACACCCTTCTCTTTATGGACTTTCACTAATGGGAGGCGTCTCGGTAGGAAGGAGATTATTTAAAATATATATTTTAGGTATAAGGCACAGAGTGATCCAGCTAGAGCTCATTAAAGAGAGAGAGTCAATAATGATTCAAGGCTTCAAAGAGGAAAAATGCTCTCAAAGAAAATCCCTAGAAAAGAAGACACCAAACACTGGGTTTTGAGATTTTTTAATGGTGATAAGTATTCACAAGGTCGAGCCCCAAGGGAAAGGGTTTCTTACAATGATATTCAACTAAGCCAAGGCTCATGAAACCCTCAAGAAAGTCCTCAAGTTGAAGGGAAAAGAGATTAGGGTTTCCCTTTTGGAACAACACCTAGGACAAGATATTTTATGGATGAAATTCGATTGGATACCCACCAAACTTGGAGGTTAGGTAGCCTAGACCCTAAGCATGATGTTTAGGCTCTCAAATCACCAAAAAACCTCCCTAAAAGTTCGCTGTAAGCCCTATATTTTCGCCCTATCCTTAAAAGGACTGATTTTAGGAGAGAAAATTATGGAGAAAATTTAGGATTGATCACCAATGTCTTGGACTAATACCTTGTCCTTTAGGCATATGGAGTCAAGGATGTGATAGATAAGGCAACTTTGCTGCTAAGGAGGCCAAAATTTGATGCCCTAGTTATCAAAATTTCAACGTTTACACACTCAATGATAAATGGAGTTTGATGGAGAGTTATAAGGATTCCTCCACTAGGAACATTCATTACATGTTATACAATGAGTAACATATGCAATTCTCAACTAGATGGCCATTAAAATTTATTTTCAACAAATTAGGGCACAATCAAGCGTAATCTAGAAGCAGTAATTCCATACATTAGACAAATTCAAAATGATAATCTTCAAAAATATACACTTACAAGATAACATGTAGTATGATCATCCATTCACCAAAGAAATGACTCCAAACACAATCCAAAATAGCTTTCAAATATTGAAATGCGTTCCAAGAATCTCCAATAACCAAGAAGGAACAAGTGCAAGTTTCTCTCAAGGGGTCGAATTATCCAAGAGATGATGATGAGAGAGTCAAATGAGCTCTCTCTTATGTGTCTAATGAACTCTAATTTAGCCTGAAATCCCCTCTTAGTTGTCAAATGATGGGCAAAACTATTTGTGGTTACAAGCTAACCACACAGAGAATGCAAAATCATAAGAAACCACCCATAGGAGGGCTAAAATGCTGACTTCATGCATGCGTAAGCCTCTTGAAGGCAGGCATTGGGCTCCTCTAGTGCCATGTTGAGTCAAGAGGGCTCCAAAAATCATCCTCTAGGGGTTTGCCCCTAGATCTCCATGCAGATCATCGTGTGGGCCCGAATTTTGTGTTTGGGGCACAAAATGGGTCTCATGGGTCTCTAGGTGATAGACTAGCCTGCTTTTGCTCCAACATTGAGGGTTCAAAGGATGGTGCTAGCCCTCCGAGGTCTCAAAAGTCGAAACAAACCTCATCTGGGCTTCAGATCATCTGCCAAGCACTGTGTACATTGCTAAGCCGACTAGGGGCACACTGTTCCAAGCGCATCATCTCACGAATAATGTGGGGCAAAGTGCAGATTGTTGTGGTGCTGAAGGTGCTCACGGAATGAAATGATGGTCTACAAGTGATAGGAGTCCCATGTCTCTCAACACTTCACCTGTAGGGTGTCATATGTTCCTCTAGTGGACATAGGCCCCAGTTAAGTTACCTAACCCATGATGAAAGCCACCTGCCAATCACACGTAATGTCCAGTGTTGCATCGTCACCATTAGGTACAATTAATCATTAGTGCATTTAAGTGAACCATGCTTGTTATTCAAGGGAAAATTGAGACTCCATATGGGGCTTGTCTTCCAAATTTGGGGTTTTGATCACGTAATAGTTTTATCTCCCTAGGTGAGAGTGGCTAATAAACGATCCGATTAGGTGTTCCTGGTACACCCTTCAATTAATAGGTGGCATGTGAATAATGATGAAGTGGATGGGGGAAAAGGGGTCTCAAGGCCAAAAGCCATGGGTACAAGGATATCAGTGATGAGGAAGTCCACATATTGGGTGTACATATGTGAGGAGGGAGCATTCGTGGTTACATCAGTTACACAACCTTTGTTTTTCCGCCCCTCTTCATTTGCCTTTTGCCTTTTATTGATTTATCTTTGTATTACTACTGGAAGCTCCAAGGAATGAGAGCATGCTGTGCATGATGTAAAACAATTATCACGCCCTTAAAGGTGGGGCAATTCATTGCCCACCAGGGGTTGGGGCGTGCATGGTTTCCTTCTATGATGTATGAGGCACTCGTGGGCCCTAGGAACTAGAGTGACGACCATAATGATAAGGGTTAGAGCTCATGTTTGGATTTTTCCCACATGCTATATTAAATGTCTCGGCCTTCTTTTGCATTTTATGTTTTTCTTTTGTTTCTTGCTTGTGGGCATGATATGCTTTTAACTTTCTTTTAGCTGCATCAACTTCCGGGGCAACGTTTCTAGGCTCGACCCAGATATGTGGACAAGGGGAGGGCGTTTGCCAATGCCTTGTGGCGCCAATGGTCATGTGGACCCAAAGAAGGGAAATGGTGGAATAGGGCTTGTAATGTGTGGAGGAGAGTGAAAAATGTGGAACGTGAAAATGGGACCACACTACCAAAATCGGGGTATCCCAAGTAGTGCCCTTCCTAAAGCCATAGGCCAATAGGGGAGACCCACAAGACTAGGATTGAATATTAACCCCCCATTTAAGGCAAGGGAACAAAACCACCGTCAAAGCTCTTCCTTCTTCCAGGTCATCTAATAGTCCATGCCCAAATGCTCAAATTAAAAACAAGCAAAAGCACCCAATTGCACAATGAAAAACATACCTTTTGGGTTGAACTGCCCACCTTCTAACATCTGCTCTTGACAAATGGGTGAGGAAATGTACAACTAATGCAAATGGCTGAGATAAAATGGCACATCACATCGAATACAAGGTGATTATTCAAAGCTATTGGTTTCCGACTAGAAGAAGATGAGTAGGATAAAATCTCTCCTAGGGGTACCCACTTTTGGTGGGTAACAAGTACATCTCTAGGTAACATATCCTCCACCATGACGTCATCTCTAAGAAGGCTCACATCACCCTTTTAGGGCATGTGGGATGACGTGGGAAGCTCTGAGGCAAGTGTGTAATATCCCCAATTTTGATTTTTCATTTGAGGAGACTAACGAAGTTTATTGGGGAGGTGCTAGGTATAGAAAAATTATGTAGTTCGGGTTTTGGAGATGATTTCGGCTTGAGGAGGCTTGGTGAAAAGGCAAGATTGCAGCTCATTGGAAGGTTGGGGCCACAAGAGAGAGAAAAATGGAATGCACACTTGTGGAGCAAGAAAGAGAAAAAGAAACGGGGTGAACTAGTGGAAAGTGGGGCCACCAAGGGAGAGAGGCCAAAAATTATAAATAGAACAAGGAGGCTCTCATGTAATATTCCCAATTAATAACAGGTAATTGGCAATATTAATTTTGTTTAGATTTTTGCTTTCTAATGTTCAACCATAAATGAAAGGGCTGCTGGGACCCATAACCCAACTTAGGAGAAAATAATCTTCCTAAAGTTACTTGGTCAACTTAACACATTCAGCGTAGGGCCCAGGGGGGGGACCAAGTGGCAGCGCAGGGACAATGTAGGCCAGGCAGTGCAGTGGCAGCGTGGGCCAGACAATGTAGAGTAGGCAGGGGCAGCATGGAAAAGAGGACAACGCAACGTAGTGGGGCCCAAGAGAACGTTGGGGCCTTAAGCTTAAAAGTGAGTGAGGGCCTAGCTTCTCATTCACTCTGTCATTCATCTTCAAAATTTCTATCTAACAAATAAATATTGAGCACGCTTACGCTGTTTAGCTAAGTCTGGAAGCGCTGTTCAACACGCGGGTGTCTCTGAGCAGAGATCCCAACCTCAGCCTCGGGGGACTTCGAGTGCGCGCTCAGGTGAGGAGCTTCATCATCAGTTTTCAGAGCATAGACCAAAGAACC
This sequence comes from Pinus albicaulis, assembly GCA_034641835.2. Classification (NCBI taxonomy): domain Eukaryota; kingdom Viridiplantae; phylum Streptophyta; class Pinopsida; order Pinales; family Pinaceae; genus Pinus; species Pinus albicaulis. The sequence continues at coordinate 1,408,964,740 of CM076575.1, forward strand.
AGCTTTCATGAGTTACGCAGTTCACTAGGCAGCGCAGTCACTTAAAGGGATTACGCAGTTTTGGAGAGAGCAGCTCCGGGGGTGAGGGAGACTCGAGAGTTTCAGTCCGAGAGAAGTGTGACGGGATCATCCCTTCACAAGTTGAGTTTTGGAGTAGTTAGAGGCCAACATTTCCAGTAGATCAACTCAGAGGCCAATTTAATCACCAGGAGTGCGTAATTTTCCCAAGGGGGTCAAATTTCGGGGTCAACCTTTCCATTATTCCTTCCTGGGTTTTTCCGGGTTTTAGGAGGAGAGCTCGTAGCCAGAGTTTCAGAATTTTCTGAGTAGGGGAACAACCCTAAAGAGCAGCTCCATTCCAGCATGTAGCAACATTTTCCAGCAGCAGCAGCAACCCAGAGAGCTATGCAGTCACTAGAGGAGCAACCATTCCATAGCAGGGTTTGGAGAGATATTTCAGCTTGCCTTGAGCAGGCCAAGGTGCCATCATTCTGATCACCTTTTGTACTCATTCCCTATTTCTGGAAATATAATAAAATGGCTCAGCTTTCCTGAATTGTTTGCAGTAATTTTTATGGTGCATCTCTATTTGCTGTAGTTTTTGTTTATGTTGCTTTGTATTGATGTCCATTCCCTTTTTGGGATATTACAGTGGTATCAGAGCTCATAGACTTGGCTCAATCTGTGGAGCAGATCAGTCTATGACATTCAGAGAGAGAATACATCACTTACCAGAAGCAGCGGTACAGGAGCAAAGCGCGGAGGCTCGAGCCCACATTTGGGGAAGGGGATTGCGTTCTAGTAGAGGATGTAGAGGAGGAAGCACCAATGGTGGATGAAGTAGACGACGAGAAGGAGTTTGGTAATCTCCTCCTGAAATCTGTACAAGAACTCTCCAAAAAAATAGAGGAGATGGGTCAGAAGATTGTCGGGGAGAACAAATTGTGTGAGACCCCAAGGGGATTCCGCATCGGGGAAGGGTCCGACACTTCTCATCATACACAACAACAGATTGCTGCATAGCAGGTAGTGATACGCACTCCCTCACGTTCCACTATGCCCACATTCTTGACTGCAGGTATGGGAATGGGAGGACCCCAGGAGCCGGAGGTGGCTCATTACGGGGATTATTTTGCAGAATATCAGTCATACGGGCCGAAGTTTGGAGAAGCCTTCACCTTCCACAATTTCTACCAGTTGAAGAACAATAGCAGACCCTGCAACTAGAATAGAGGAGGTGGGTACACGTAGGGAGGTGACCTGCAACGTACCATGGGCAAATTTTTCTTGCCTACATACGACGGGTCATCAAAATGTTCAACAAAGGCTTTTGTGGAAAAGTTGGACATTTACTTTCAGCTGAACCAGATGGCGGAGGTGGAGGTGGAGGCCTTTAAGGTGGCAACGCTGCACCTTAAGGGGGAAGCCCATGACTGGTGGTTACATGGGATGTCCACGCTGGGTCATTCAGGAATGACAACGTATGCAAAGTTCACTCAGAGATTGGTGGAAAGATTGATTGGAAGGACCCTGAGGAGCATTTTGTCGAGCTGACCAAGCTCAAGCAGACCGGGAAGCCGGAGAGCTACATCTCTGGGTTCTTGAGACTTTCAGAGATGGTGCTGGACTTGTCTGCACCTAGGAGGATTTACATGTTCATTGATAGGTTGGCAGAGCCTCTGCTTGGGCTAGTCAGATCTAGTAGGCCTGCTACACTTCAAGACGCAGTTGGGAGGAAAAGGGACTTGCAGGATGCCCTACCCAGAACTAGAGCTCCTTTTCCCTAGAGACCGACATTGCAGCCAAAGGGGAAAGACATGAGAGTTCCACCTTCGAAGGGGAACCAGGGCCGAGGGCCTTTGGACGATGATACCCGGAGAGATCTGAGACAGAGGAAGCTATTTTTCACATGCTAGGAGCCATGGGCACCAGGTCATCGATGTGCCGCAGGAAGGGAACACTACATCGAGGTCTTCTTCGACAGCGAGGGAGAAGAAGATGCGTATGAGGAGTTGGAGGGAGATGCTAGCGCTGATGCACCGAGAGATCATCCACCACCACTTCCCCCAGGAGCAGGAGGGGCCACGTTTGCACCCACGAGAGGAGTCCTTGCATCCTTGCGAGGAGTTCCTAAGTATTTGACACTGTGTGTCTGTGGCATAGTCCAAGGGAAGCTTGTTTCAGTATTGGTGGATAGCGGGGCCACTCATAACTTCATCGATGCCAAGTGAGTGCAGAGGTGGAGCATACCGACATAGAGTTTTGATGGGTTCTCCGTGTTGGTTTCGGGTGCCAGAACCATGCAGTGCATGAGGTATGTTCCAGCATTAGCAGTGACCATGGAGACATACACAGTGACTGACCACTTCTTTTTGGTTGACATCCCAGATACCAATGTGGTATTGGGAGTGCAGTGGCTGATTACACTGGGTAAGGTCACTATGGATTGGGAGACATTGGAGATGGAGTGGACAAACAAGAAGAGCGGGAAGAATCTGATGATCAGAGGCATGCACACATACCCTCCTCTGACAATTTCAAAACATCGGATTGAGGCAGACTTCCAGAAGGGGGACACAGAGTGGGTAGTAGAGCTGCGTATTTCAGAGGCAGGAGTCACAGGGCAAATAGTTTAGCCCGATGTGCGGTCGATATTGGACCAATGCTCCACGGTTTTTGGGGACATACCACTGGGACAACCGCCGGACTGGGAGTTTGAGCACACTATTGAGTTGGAGTAGAGGATCTAGGCAACGATCACCACCTCTTTAAGGCACCCCAAGGCCTACAGGGATGAGATTGAGAGAGCTATCCATGAGCTCATGGCACTGAGACACATCCAACCCACTACTAGCCCATTTTCTTCTTCTGTTGTTTTGATGAAGAAGAAGAATGGCACATTGCGGATGTGCATTGACTACAGGGCACTAAAAAAAAAGATGACGAAGAACCGACACCCCATCCCCAGGATTGATGAGTTGATGGATGGGCTGAAGGGATCGAAGTTCTTCTCCAATATCGATCTGAGGTCGGGGTACCATCAGATCAAGGTGAGGGACCAGGATGTTCCCAAGACTGCATTCAAGTGCCACTATGGGCATTTCGAGTTTTTGGTGATGCCCTTTGGGATAACCAACACATCGACCACCTTTCCGTCTTGCCTGAACCACATTTTCCGTGGTTAGCTAAGGAAGTTTGTGTTGGTGTTCTTTGATGATATCCTTATCTATAGCCGCACATGGGAGGACCACTTGCAGCACATTGAGGCTGTTCTGCGTATCTTGGAGGAGTAACATTTCTATGCTAAGCTCTCCAAATGTGAATTCGGGCTTACAGAGATGCTCTATTTGCGGCACATCATTGGTGTGGATGGGATAATAGTCCATGAGGAGAAGATCCAGACCATCTGGGATTGGTCAGAACCGAAGAATGTGATAGAGCTCCAGGGATTTGTAGACATCTGCACCTACTATCGAAAATTTGTCAAGGGGTTTTCACAACTTGCCGCACCCCTCACGGACCTCACCAAGAAGGGGGCATTTGGCTGGATTTATACTGCGCAGAGGGCTTTTGACAAGCTCAAAGAGGTGATGAGCAACTGTCCGGTATTGGCTTTGCCGGACTTCACGCAGCCCTTTGTTCTGGAGTGTGATGCTTTAGGGGAAGAAGTAGGCGCAGTTTTGATGCAGGGGGGCCACCCTATAGTTTTCGAGAGCCGGAAGCTACTGCCGCATTAGAGATTGTATCCGATATACGACAAGGAGATGCTGGCCATTATTCACGCATTGGCCAAGTTCCGACAGTGTTTGTTGAGTAATGGGTTTCGAGTGAGGATTGACCACAACAACCTCCGGTTTTTCCTTGAGCAAAAGCAGTTGCAGGAGAGGCAACAAAAGTGGGTCAGTAAGATACAAGCCTACGACTTTGACATTGAGTATGTCAAAGGGAAGAACAACGTGGTGGCAGATGCCTTGTCACGCAGGCCAGCGACATTGTCGTTGATGAGCTTAGACGCAGACTGGAGGTCTCAACTATTGGTGGAGTATTCGAAGGACCACTTTGCCTGTGAGTTGTTGGATGGCCATATTATAGATGACAAGTATCGGGGGATGGATGAGGTCATCTATTACTGGGATAGGATCTTCTTGACTAGTAATTCCGAGCTTAAGGATAAGATACTGCATGCATCCCATGATTCACCACTATCAGGCCACCAGGGGTTCACAAATACCTACAGGGCCATCAAATAGAGGTTCTCTTGGAAAGGTCTCAAAGAGGACGTACTCCGGCATGTCAAGGAGTGCGGAGTGTGTCAGAGGAATAAGGGGGAGATGAGCCAGCATGTTGGTTTGCTATAGCCGCTTCCCATTCCGGAAGGAAAGTGGGAAAGCATCTCCATGGACTTCATCACAGGGTTGCCCACAGTGCAAGGCAAGGACTGCATCTTTGTGGTTGTTGATTGACTAACAAAGTATGCCCAGTTCTTCACCATTTCCGCACGGTACACAGCGTCACAGGTGGCCGAGCTATTCTTCTGCGATGTTTTCAGACTGCATGGTCGCCCCAAGACCATAGTTAGTGACAGAGACAACCGTTTCATGGGTGGTTTTTGGTAGGAGCTCTTTCGTTTGGAGGGTACCGAGTTAACTCCCAGTACCAGCTACCACCCACAGATGGATGGGCAGACAGAGATAGTGAACAAGTGGCTGGAAGGCTACTTGCGGAACTATGTCACGGGGCAACAAAGGGCATGGCTACGTTGGCTTCATCTAGGAGAATATTGCTACAACACCACTTTCCATATGTTTATCGGTATGTCTCCATTTATTGCTTTGTATGGATATAATGCTTTGACTTTTGCAGATGTTATGTTTGGAGCTAGCAAGGCCCCCACGGCCAAGGACTAGATCCAAGAGAGCCAAGATATACTCCGGGCTCTTAAGGACAACCTGGCTACATCACAGAACCAACAGAAACTGTATGCAGATAGAGGGTGGATAGAGAGACAGTTTGAGGTAGGTGACTTGGTCTACCTTCGACTTCAGCCATACAAGCAGTCTATGCTGAAGCAAAAGGGAGCTGAAAAGCTTAAACCTCGCTTCTATGGGCATTACAGAGTGAGCAGGTGGGTAGGAGAAGTTGCATATGAGTTGGAACTGTCGGCTGGGAGCAGGATACATAATATTTTCCATGTGTCATGCCTGAAGAAGGCTTTGGGACAACAGGTGAGCTCCCACCCACAGATGATGAGGGGCATCTGGTGTTACAGCCGGAGGCTATTTTAGACACCCGGGAGAGACAGTTGCGGAGCAGGAGAGTCAAGGAGTACTTGGTGAGATGGAAGAACCTTCTAGATGAGGATGCCAATGGGGAGGGTGAGAAGATCCTGCAACATCCGTCCTTGCAGTTGCTTGAGGACAAGCAACATTTTGGCGGGGAGGACTGTAATATTCCCAATTAGTAATATTGGCAATATTAATTTTGTTTAGATTTTTGTTTTCTAATATTCAACCATAAATAAAAGGGGTGCTGGGACCCATAACCCAACTTAGGAGAAAATAATCTTCCTAAAGCTGCTTGGCCAAAATAACACATTCAACGTAGGGCCTAGGGGGGGGGGGGACCAAGTGGTAGCGCAGGAAGAGGGACAACGCAGGGACAATGTGGGCCAGGCAACCCAGTGGCAGCGTGGGCCAGACAACATAGAGTAGGCAGGGGCAGCATGGAAAAGACGACAGTGCAGCGCAGTGGGGCCCAACGGAACGTTGGGGCCTCAAGCATAAAAGGGAGTGAGGGTCTAGCTTCTCATTCATTCTATCATTCATCTTCAAAATTTTTGTCTAACAGATGTTGAGCACGCTTATGCTGTTTCGCTAAGCCTGCAAGTGCTGTTCAGCACGCGGGTGTCTCCGAGCAGAGATCCCAACTTTAGCCTCGGGGGACTTCGAGTGCCCACTCAAGTGGGGAGCTTCATCATCAGTTTTCAGAGCAGAGACCAAAGAGCCAACCATCAGGAGTTATGCAATTCACCAGGTAGTGCAGTCACTCATAGGGATTACGCAGTTTTGTAGGAGAGCAGCTCCGGGAGTGAGGGAGACTCAGGAGTTTCAGTCCGAGAGAAGTGTGAGGGGATCAGCCCTGCACAAGTTGAGTTATGCAGTAGTGAGAGGCCAATATTTCCAGTAGATCAGCTTAGAGGCCAACGTACTCACCAGGAGTGCGTAATTTTTCCAAGGGGGTCAAATTCTGGGGCCAACCTTTCCAAAATTCCTTCTTGGGTTTTTCCGGGTTTTAGGAGGAGAGCTCATAGTCGGAGTTTCAGAATTTTCTGAGCAGGGGAACAACCCCAAAGAGCAGCTCCATTCCAGCCAGTAGCAGCATTTTCCAGTAACAGCATCAACCTAGAGAGTTATGCAGTCACTAGAGGTGCAGCCATTCCATAGCAGGGTTTAGAGAGATATTTCAGCTTGCCTTTAGTAGGCCAAGGTGCCATCATTCTGATCACCTTTTGTACTCATTCCCTATTTCTGGAAATATTATAGAATGGCTCAACTTTCCTAAATTGTTTGCAATGCTATAGTTTTTGTTTATGTTGCTTTGTATTGTTGTCCATTCCCTTTTTGGGATATTACATCTCATTTGGGACATCTTTGATCATTTGACAATTTAACATTAGTTCCGTTGAGTTGGTTAGCTAGGACAACTGTGCTGTTCAGCACTAGGAATTTCCAAGCGGGAATTCCACCCTCATTTCAGAGAACTTTGTGTGCTTCCTCGTGAGGAAATTTGGGGAGTTCAATTCAGAGTTTGCATTGAGCGTATTTGCAGGTCATTTCAAATGGTATGTTTTTCTTCCAAGGGGAAGAAGTGGTTTGAATTGCTTGTGGGGAGATCATTTATGGAGGAGTAGATCACCGAAGGATTTGCAAGGGTTTTCCTCTAATTTAGTCGGATATTTTTCGGTGATTAGCAGGGTTGAGTTTGAGAGAATTCTTGGGGCCGAAATTCTACCTTTCTCGAAGTGCGTATGGGTCTCCAGCCAGGCTTGTGTAGGGGTTAGAGAAATAGAGGTTGAGGAGAGATAAGGGTCGGAGATTGGAGGTATTCCTTGGGAGAGAATTTGGCAAGAGTTGGGAGAGATTTCTAGTGGTGGATTTGGGCATAATTCAACAATATCAGTTATGTGGGACGTTTTCTAGCTAAATTGAGCAATTTCCTCTTGTTGGGGTTCATCGGGGGTTGGTGGATTCAGCTCGAACTCTTTTTGGGTTTTTGTGGGTTTATTGAGAGGAGTCTCTGACTAATTTTATAGAATTTTCTAAGCGATATTTGGGCTTGAAATCCTCATTCTTATAGAAGGGAGAATTGATGGTTAGCTAGAGAATTTGCACCTTTTTGTGGGTTCGACTTTGGCTTGGAGATAGGACAAACTCTTTCTGGGTTTTTGGTGGAGAGCTCAAGATTAATTTGGCAGAATTTTCTGAGCACTTTTGGAGGCTCAAACAGGGGTTTCTTCCAACCAACAATCATAAAATTTCCAAGGCCAGCACAAAACATTGAGGAGAAGCCTTTCCTCTGCATCTGGGTAGCATCTTTCTCACCTGGGATTGTTTAGCTTGCTTTGGCAAGCCCAGGTGCACACATTTCATGCATTGTACTCTTCTCTATATGTAATAAAATCGCTGAATATTGGTGCAATTCCGGTGTAAATTGTGGGTGTTTTATTATTGTTTAAATATTTCGGTGTTGTATGGTATTTTGTTTTGTTTATCACTGTTATTTCATTTTTGGAACACTACAGTGGTATCAGAGCCATAATCTTGGCTCAGGCTGTGGGAAACCCTTTACTCTATGACAAGACCATAATTAAAAAAAAAGAAAAAAAGAAACTAAGAAATCATGGGATCCAAAGAAAGGTTAAAATCAAACAACATGACAGTTCCTTGAATGAGGTGATTAGGATGCAACAAATGATGATTGATGTGGGGAAGCAACTGATTCATAAAACAATTGGGAATCAGGACCATTCTCAATTATACAACAAATCCATTATGCCCAAAATTGTGGATAATACATCGAGATGGCAAGACATGATTGCAACTAATGTGGAGTTATTGGCAGTGAATTGGAGGGCATACCAATCATTGGGACATGACATTCAGGCATCCCTGTCTTTTTGGGAGTTCTATGAACTTAGAGACATGCACAAATCAATGGGAATTTAGTGGAATTATGCAAGAATGATGAGGAGGATTAAGGCAGAAGATGAAAGAGTAGTTGAAGGGGTCATGGTTCGCAATGAGACAATTGAGCATACACTTGTTGATTAGATGCCATCCGTTGTTGAGGTATCTGGGGTTGTGACCGAGTTCTCAGGTGATAGCAACGCACCACAGGTTGATGAGGATTTGGGAGGCATATCCATCATTGATGAGGAGTCGATAGGTACAAAGGCATCCAAATATGTGATAGAGTTTCCATACGGTAGCTACCTATCGCTGATTGTTGAGGATGTTATGCATGATGCGCTATCTGTGGAGGGACAGTTAGAGGCTCATGTTGAGCCCATGGTGGAGGAGGATGAGCAACGATCCTTTTAGAGTCAACCATCGATGAGGAGTAGTCAGATGCATCGGCAGCCAACAAAGTTGTCATACTTTCAGACGACAGTCCTCTTTAAGCATACATCGATGGGGCTGCAACATTATTGGGCCACCTCTGCATGTTGGTGAGAGAGAGGTCGCGTTACCTACACAAATTACATGGATTGGCTAGACTAGCGAGATGGGGCGACACGAGTTGCGCAGGGTGCAACATTTGCAGGATGGAGGACTTGTTCCGTGTATGGTTGTTCGTGCATTAGATCCCTCTCTCGGGGTTGGATGGCGAGAGATATTGAGTTGGTATCCGGTGGAGCTGGCTAGGAGGTTAGATGCATCCATGGCCATAGTTCTACAGAGGTTGTGGAGTACCAGAGGGGCTCAAGGGCCGAACTGTTGTTGGGATCAAGGTGGGATTCTCCATCACATCCTAGAGTTGATAGGTGATGGTAGTAGTTGTGTGATGGGCTCGGGGGTTGGGCGCACATACCTTTTCATATCCCCTTCAGAGTTCCTGACTGCATTAGTGACATGGTGGATTGACAGGGGAGAAGGCAGATTTAATGTGTTGTCATGGCATGTGGGGTGTACATGGGATTGTAGGATGATTAGAATACTGTGGTAGGAGTTGGCAGGAGGAGGTGGCATTGTCAGACCACCAATCAAGGTATCATATGGAGATAGTGCTCTCCCATTGATGTATTGGGCACCAAAGCTACTAAGGTTTGACACGGTAGCATTATTCCCGATTGCATGTGAGGAGTTGGGCCACTCAGGTGTACCTGGGCAGATGAGGAGGTGTAGATCACATCGTGGTGAGTGTATTAGTAGAGTGGTGGATGCATGGGCACATATGGGATGCCCTATGGTACATGGTGGCATGGCATTGAATGTTGGTATCCAGTGTTGCATGGAGTTGTGCCACGAAATTCAGTGTTGTGCAGAGGAGTGTAGGGTACGTATTTGAGTGCAACAGAGCATGATGATGCACAACAGGTTGTTGAAGTGTTGCCGCCAAAGAGATCTCCTGATGAGGGCATTAGGCACAGCATTGGGTTTGGCACACTCATATTTGGACAGCGAGTTGAACACAGGGCCGACTACGAGCTTTCATTTATCACTCTCCAGTGTTGCACACCGACACAGGGGACTTGGATATCGTCTCTTTGTTGATTTTTGGTAGCATCGGATGTGCTCTAAGACCCAAATTTTGTGGAGAGGCTTAGACACATGTATTACAAATAACCCATGTATTGTTTTGGGAAAATCCACCCAGAAACAATTTTATAAGAAAAAATAATTATTTTTAATGAGGACCCTAAGTCTAACTTAGGAAATTAAAATAATTAATCAGTATTAATGTAAATTGTGGTTGAATATTCTTGATAAAGCAGTTCAAGTCTAATATAATCTTAGCCGTTGATTGGAGATCTAATCTTGGCCATTGATTTATCAACGAGAAGGCTATAAAGGAAGACTTGAGGGTCATTTGTAAATTACACCGAGAGGATCTAGAGATCGATGTTTCTGAAGTGAGCAGTGCTCAAGACGAAAATCAGATCTAAGTTATTCTTCAGCGTAGTTGAGGGGCAGATACAGTTTTGGTAGGAGGATCTTCTCCAGGCCAAGGATCAACAACAGAGAAGGCAGAGATAGACAAGGAGGTTGTGCAAAGCCTAGTGTGAGTGACACAACACCCAGAAGGGGTGACGCAGGGCCACGCAGGCCCCACACAGTTCTTCAGTAGAAAGTCTGATTTCCACTGGGGAAATCCATATTTGAGCCAGGAAGGGCTGGAGCGATTTTCAGAAGGGCTGAAAGATTACATAGAAGGGGCGACGTTGTTCCAGATATGACCACACGCAGGCCTACGTAGCTACAGTGCAGAGGGAGCTAGGGTTTCGTCATTTCAGCTACCGGATTAGCCGGAACTTGTAGAGTGAGGTATAGTCACTGATTTCTTTCTCTGTCAGTTATTCTCTGTAACTGAATCGTCCGTGAGACATTCAAAGTTGTATCCAGAATAACTGTTGCTCAATAATAAAACCCTCGGATCTGCTGCACCAGTTTTCTCGTATTGTGTTTTTTCCGGGGACGTTTGTTCAAAAATAACGGTGTCCTGCGTCTGCGTTATTGTTTCTTGCTCAGTTTCCTTTTCACAAATGTATATTAATGAGTGAAGGCTGCTTCAGTATTTCTAGAAGTAATCTGTTAATAACTTGTTCAATCTGAATTTATCAAGTAGGAGAAGTAGTTCAGTTGTAGCAGTAGGGATTCTTAGATTTGGGATCTTGGAATTTTCAAATGGTTTTAGAGCTTGCATTGTGAAATAGGAAGAGAAAATCTAGCGTGTGAGGGAGGCCGAAAAGTTGCAGAAAGCAACAATTCGAATCCCTAAAGGGGTTGCGCAATCTAGGCCTGGAGGGCTGAAATTTCTGGGAAGGTCTCTCTCTGAGTGAGTCGACATAGAGTTAAGACTTTCAGATCGGATTTTTTCCGAGGCAGAGGGGGGCAACACGGAGCCTTAGCGCAGAGCTGGTGGGACGCAGTTTCTGTAGGCAGATTTTGAATTTTTCGAGCGGAAAGTTGTTAGTGGAAGAAGCAGCAACACAGTGAGGGAATTCTCTTCCTCAAGAAGTTCCTAGGCGGGGAATTTCAGTTTTTTCCAAGATATGAGCAGCATATCGAGGCAGCAGATCTACGAGCTCCACACAGAGTGTGTAAGCCTGTCTAGTGCTGTGCAGAGGCGGAAGAAGAGGAGCAGATTCGACATTCTCGACGGCCATGGTAGCTCACGGGCTTCAAGATCTGGAGGATGAGTACGCTATGAGTGCCCACGCATCTCCAGGAGGGAGATGGGGCGACATTGAGCTGTAAGTTCATAAGAAATTTAGCTGGGTAGGATCGTGGAGGCGTCCACCTCTCGGATCACAACCTTGCTATGGGTGCCCATAATCAACAACAGTAGGCTGGAGGAGTTTTCTGTCGGTGTAGAGGAGTGCAGAGATGATAGATGCAGTGGTTAGCAGCGCTAACATCTGAGCAACGCAGAGCAGAGTTGTAGCAACACAGAGGGACGGAATGCAGAGTAGCAACAACGCAGTGCCTTAGAGGGACAACGCAAAAACTAACAACAGTGAGTGTTTCAGCATCGAGTTGCATCTTGAACACTTGTTCAGAATTTTGGATGTTTTTCAGTTGATTCTCTCAGTAGCTGAGTTGTAGTTCAGTGTTAGTAGTGGCAGTACTAGCAATAGATGCAACATTTGAGAGGGAGTTGCAGTACGGATGTAGTGTTGATTGTGGCAGGGTTAGCAGCAGTATAGTGCAGCAACAATGCAGTGATAGATGGGCAGCATGTCATACATCATCAGCGTAGAGGGAGATGCTTCAAAGTCAGAGTGGTATGCAGTAGGGCATATCTGTTAGAGCATATTCCTCGATAAGAGGGAGTGTTGATTTTTGGTAGCATCGAATGTGCTCTAAGCCCCAAATTTTGTGGAGAGGCTTAGACACATGCATTACAAATAACCCAGAAATCGTTTTGGGAAAATCCACCCAGAAACATTTTTATAAGAAAAAATAATTATTTTTAATGAGGACCCTAAGTCTAACTTAAGAAATTAAAGTAATTAATCAGTATTAATGTAAATTGTGGGTGAATCTTCTAGATAAAGCATTTCAAGCCTAATATAATCTTAGCCGATGATTGGAGATTTAATCTCGGTCGTTTATTTATCAACAAGAAGGCTATAAATGAAGACTTGAGGGTCATTTATAAATTACACCGAGAGGATCTAGAGATCGATTTTTCTGAAGTGAACAATGCTCAAGACGAAAATCAGATCTAAGTGATTCTTCAGCGCAGTTGAGGGGCAAAGACAGTTTTGGCAGGAGGATCTTCTTCGGGCCAAGGATGAGCAACAGAGAAGGCAGAGAAAAACAAGGAGGAGGTTGCACAGAGCCCAGTGTGTGTGACACAACACCCAGAAGGGGTGACGCAGGGCCACACAGGCCCCACGCAAAGGCAGCACAGTTCTTCAGTAGAAAGTTCGATTTCAGTTAGGGAAATCCAGATCTGAGCCTTGAAGGGATGGATCTATTTTCTGGAAGGGATGAAGGATTACGCAGAAGGGGTGACATCGTTCCAGATCTGACCCCACGCAAGCTTACGCAGCTACTGCGCAGAGGCAGTGCAAAGGTAGCTGGGGTTTCGTCATTTCAGCTACCGGATCAACCGAGACTTGCAGAGTGAGGTATACTCACTGATTTCTTTCTTTGTCAGTAATTCTCTGTAACTGAATCGTCCGTGAGACATTTAGAGTTGTATCTAGAATAACTGCTGCTTAATAATAAAACCCTCAGATCTGCTGCACCGATTTTCTTGCATTGGGTTTTTTCGGAGACATTTGTCCAAAAATAACAGTGTCCTGCGTTTGCATTATTCTTTCTTGTTTAGTTTCCTTTTCACAAATGTATATTAATGAGTGAAAGCTACTTCAGTAATTGCTTCACTATTTCCAGAAGTAATCTGTTAATAACTTGTTAAATCTGAATTTACCCAGTAGGAGAAGTAGTTCATTTGTAGCAGTAGGGATTCTTAGATCTGGGATCTTGGAATTTTCACTCTTGATGCTCGCATCACAAGCAACATGACCTAGGATGATCATTTGAGACAGTTGGATGGGACACGATGTATTGGAGAGAGAGGCTTTCTAGCTATGGCATATGGTCAAGGCGCGAGTTGGTGGATGCATGCTTGGGGGTAGTCTGGTCTTCTATAGAGGTAACACTTGCACCACCCTTGAGCCCACACTCAAGGAGATGCATAACCCCTTTTTCGTGAGACATTTTGAGGTATCTCAAGAGAATCTACATCGGTTGGTGGACCTTACTTGCAGATAGATGTTTAGACTCCATGTAGTATTGGGGAGCGCTTTCAGGAGGTAGGATGACAAATCCCACTGTGTGGTATGGCCGGTGCAGGGAAATTTCACACGCACCAAATTGGTTCGTGATGTAGGGAGTCCATATATTGATTGCACGCAAGGACTTGAGATGTGGTATAGGTAGGTGCCAGAAGTTGTGAGGACTATGCCGCAGTCGTTTTCGCTGTGGGATTTGAGGAGTTGGTTGGTTGATGGGACACTCAGTTTTGTGATGAGTGGGATCAGGACAGAGGATGACCCAACTCACACTTGGTTTGACATGTGGGGGAGCATTGAAGCCTTCGTCGCATGGCAAGGTTGGTTTTCCTTGTTGCTGCTACGGATTAGGGTGAGTGTTGGATGGGTAGGCCATGACATTGTGGAGATGCTTGGGCCAGATGCGTTGGGGCTCTATAGATATTTTGCCATCAGGTCCTAGGAGAGGAGGATACGACTTGCACATGATGGGCAAATCGTCATGGTCAGAATTGTGCAGTGACAACATGGTGGCACCCTTTTTAGACTAGCATGGGATTCGAGCATCATAGGATTTGGCAATACAACTACCCTTGGGGATGAGCCGATTTCTATAGGGGGAGATATTTCAGATCTTCCATTAGGCTTTAATGATTCGTTGATGGCGTGGGGGACTTCGTTAGCATGGCAAGGGCATCAGCAGGAAGATATTAGGCGAAGCTCATGCGAGCGAGACTTTATCTCTGCAGGGATTGGGTGGTATCTTCAGGAGTTTACTCTTGGAGTGTATGAGATGGACCACTCGGTAGGGAAACTTCATGAAGAGTTGGACATAGTGCTACATTATCATGATCATGATGCCCTACTCATTTATGGTGTGCAAAGGGCTTCTGGTACTTAAACCTTGCAGGATAGTGAGTGGAGCAAGGGGAGCTTCATGTTGGACATGATGGCTTGGGATCCTGGTATTGAGGGATTCCTTCATATCAGGACAGTGTAGAGGTCAGGGACGATTCAATGGCACATCTGGGACCCTGACATAGTTTGCAGTAACAGTGGGGATCAACAGCTATAGAGGGTGTTTGTTCAAGCATTGCTCGAGGACAAGCAATTTTTGGTGGGGAGGACTGTAATATCCCCAATTTTGATTTTTCATTTGAGGAGATTAACGAAGTTTATTGGGGAGGTGCTAGGCATAACACAATTTTGTAGTTCGGGTTTTGGAGATGATTTCGGCTTGAGGAGCTTGGGTGAAAAGGCAAGAGTGCAACTCATTGGTAGGCGGGGGCCACAATAGAGAGAAAAAGGGAAGGCACACTTGTGGAGCAGGAGAGAGAAAAAGAAAGGGGGTGAACTAGTGGAAAGTGGGGGCCAGCAAGGGAGAGAGGCCAACAATTATAAGTAGAATAAGGAGGCTCTCATTTGGGACATCTTTGATCATTTGACAATTTAACATTAGTTCTCTTGAGATGCTTAGCCAAGACAACCGTGTTGATGAACAAAAGGAATTTCTAAGTGGGAATTCCACCCTCATTTCGGAGAACTTCGTGTGTCTCCCTAGTGAGGCAATTTGGGGATCTCAATTTAGAGTTTCCATTGGGCATATTTGCAGGTCATTGCAGCTGTTACGTTTTTCTTCGAGGGTGTAGAAGTGGTTCGAATTGCTTGTGGGGAGATCATTTACGGAGGAGTAGAACACCGAAGGATTTGCAGGGGTTTTCCCCTAATTTAGTTAGATATTTTGTGGTGATTAGCAGGGCTGAGTTTGAGAGAATTCTTGGAGCCGAAATTCTACCTTTCTGGAAGTGCTTAGGGGTCTCCAGCCAGGCTTGCATAGGGGTTGGAGAAATAGAGGTTGAGGAGAGATAAGGGTCGAAGATTGGAGGTATTCCTCGGGAGAGAATTTAGCTAGACTTGGGAGAGATTTCTAGTGGTGGATTTGGGCTTAATTCAGTAGTATCAGTTCTATGGGACATTTTTTGGCCAAAGGGCAATTTGCACTTGTTGGGGGTCATCGAGGGTAGGTGGATTCAACCCGAATATTTTTTGGGTTTTTGTGGGTTTATTGAGAGGAGTCTTCGACTAATTTTACAGAATTTTCTGAGTTATATTCGGGCTTGAAATCCTCATTCTTATAGAAGGGTGAATTGATGGTTAGCTGTCAAGCTAGGTAATTTGCACCATTTTGTGGGTTCGACTTTGGCTTGGAGATAGGCCAAACCCTTTCTGGGTTTTTCTGGGTTTTTGGTGGAGATTTCAAGCAGGCAGAATTTTCTGAGCACTTTTGGAGGCTCAAACAGGGGTTTCTTCCAGCCACCAGTTGCAGAATTTCCAGGGCCATCGCAAAACATTGAGGAGAAGCCTTTCCTATGCATCTAGGTAGCATCTTTCTCACTTGGGATTGTTTAGCTTGCTTTGGCAAGCCCAGATGTACACATTTCATGCATTGTACTCCTCTATATATAATAAAATGGTTGAATATTGGCGTAGTTCCAGTGTAAATTGTGAGTGTTTTATTGTTGTTTAAATATTTCGGTGTTGTACGGTATTTTGCTTTTTTTATCACTGTTATTTATTTTTTGGAACATTACTGTCATTACAAAGTGTTTGCTTCTAGGCATGATGTGCTAGCCCTCCCAAGTCATCTTAGTGATATCCATCATCATCTGGCCTCTCGAACAAAGCAACGTCCATGAAACAAGGTCCAGCTTGGGCATGTTCTAGGTCCATCTGGGCACACCATCAAATAAGCCAATGTCATGGCTTCCTGATACAACGTTTTAGCATCTGGAGGTGTAGCAAAGGGGTACAGCCATGTGGAGGCTTTTTAAAGCCCATTGTTCATCTCAAAAGGAAAACACTGTGACTGTAAGTTCATCTCTGCTCCCAAGATTGGGCAAAACATCCTTTGAATGGTGCTAGATAGGTGTCAAGTTATCCTTCAAAGAATCTTTGCTGCATGAGTAATGAACCACCTGAAGCATACCCTCATGATCAGATCAGATCAACATAATTTGGGAGAAAAACCATTCATAGTGGACCTTATTCAATGTCAGGGGCACATAAATAGTTCTCACAAACCTTGCCTTCCAATGTCTTTCTAACTCAGGATTTGTAAGCAAGTTACCACACTTGTGTTAGGGATGATTATGCCTTCAACCCTATTAGGTGCTTCCATCCCTTAAGGGGAAGGACATTTCATAGGTAGACCCATCAATCCATAGGTGCATGTGATAAAGGCGGTGATTCCAAAAATGGTTAATATACCTTCCGATAGATAACTCCACCTTTCTTCAAGAAGCATGCAAGATGGGACTGGAGCAAAGGTGGAGAACTTTGATGTAAAGCTATCTATGGGCCATCATAGGGCTGCTGGCTGGCTGGATGGCAAATGAGGAGAAAAAATTTCTCCTATGGGTTACCCACTTTTGGTGGGTAATGGCCCCCTTGTAGCCAAAGCCAAGTAGACTTGTGGAGTGCTTGGAAGACTAGGCAAGCCTTGTAAGTTGTAACTATGCAAGTTTTTCATGTTACATGTGTTGTGTGGAAGAAATGGATGATGGATATGACTGGGCTTATTTGCATGCTTAATATACTTGTGCTTAGAAGTAGAGATGCTTTGAGTAAGCCTGACAATGGACAAAGATGAATTTGATAGAAGTGTATTTGAAATGTTATTCCCTGTTTTTTCAAGAGGGAAAATTTTATCTGAAAGGAAAGCATGCCTTAGAATACAGATTATATAACTTGAGTACAAGAAATTTCGTATATACATGGCATGTTTTTGCTTCTCTGTAGTAGTAAGTTCATCTCATGCCAGCAGTTCTTCCATTTTTGTGGTTTCTTCATAAATTTTAAGCAGTTAAAGCAAAATAAGAAGCAACTATCGATCCATTTTTGGTAGGCAGATAACATTGTGAAATGACTCACAGAAGCGGGTCAATGAAGGTATAAACTTTCAAGGAATATTTGGATGCGATTTTTTAATATATCAGTACTAATTGTGTGTATTAGTAAATCTGGTAAATTAGCAGATGGATCAATTGATTTGAACATGCTAATTACTGCAACTAGTGTCTACTGAACATGGTTAAAAGTTGAAACTTTCAAGAAAACTTGGATGTACTATAATTTCCTGGATTTATGAATTTATGATTGCAGTTGCCTTTTTAGGCTGTAGAGGCAAGTTGCTGTTAATGAAAGATCAGTTTTAGTTATGTCAGCTTATGTTTATGGATAATCATTCCATGTGAATCTTACTTCTTATGCACACTCCACCTGCTGTGAATTGTTTTTGGAGTTTAGTTCAAGACTGTACAGTTGAGTTATATTAATTTTGTATGCAAAGATATATGTTGGAACTTGGAAGCTGGTTGTTTCGTACTGGAACACAGACATATGTTTGTTGTGTTATCAGAGATTCTGTAGTCGGTTAAGTAGGGTTTTTTTCATGTTGACATTTGGAGCAGATATTGATCATTTGTTCATGAAATCACATTCGTTTTATTTCTTAAGCTAATAACACTTTGTTCTCTTCACTATTTTTTCATTTTTTCTGATCTTGAGGTTGTGAGGGTCAAGGACCAAACATGGCTCTGAGGCTATTGCAAGTGACTTATTATGCTTCCTTTTGGGTAGTGTGAATGGATTTTATGTTTATGCATTTGTCTGCAGTATAATTATCATATCTAGCTGACTATGGAAAATTGAGGATTTCATAGAGTGAACTAACTAGACATGTTTCATGTAGTCCTTTTTATTTTGCTTTCATATATCTCCATTGCTTCTGGAAAATCTCTTTTTCTTTGTATGATGTGTTTTATGACAACATATTATTTTTACTGGCCTATTTATGCCATATGTAAAGTTGAGTATTTTAAGGGAGTATGTTTTCCCTTCCATCTTGTATCATAAATATTTCGCAATACAAATGATGCAGTTCAATGCTTTTGTATGCTTAAAAATGGCCTACCATATCATATAAGAAATCTGGGCACATAGGAACAGTCACCATCTGTTAAATGGATACAAACTAGAAATGATCCAGAAGATGCAGGGTTACTTTTACACCTGAAAAATCTCTTTCGAGAACTTTCTTGACCATTATATATTTGTTAAATGGTTCAGAAGGATGGTATGTAATGGTTGAACAGAAGACTCATGCAAAGCTAGTGTATTGGGTTAGTGTTTTATTCTACACATGAGCAGAGGAGACGTCGAGTTATACATCTGTATAAGAACAAGCTAATTTCCAAGTGCTTTATTTATTGTCAAATATTTTGTTATATGGCTGATAGCTTAAGTTTTCCGGGAGGAAAGATGCATACAAAACTACCACTTTTAGGTGTTTGTTTTATTCCTGTATGAGATCAAGTACATGTAGAATTAGATGGCTATAACACTACAGATTTGAACGCATGGTGTTTGATATTGTATTCTTTTTATTTCAGATATCTTCATCGGGCAGGAACTTGTTCAAGCACTGTCTACCCAAATTCTTGTTTCCTGAGCTCATTTTTATGTTTGAACCAGTTGAATGCAATCTATAGGCCACTTTATGGTAATGGTGATTAAGAGTCTTCATTCCTTGGAATATTTAGTAGACAAGTCACAATATTTACATTATGGACTATATGATGTACTAGATCACCCTGTACATATTGACCATCGAGTATTTGTAGTTATGTCCATCCAATATTTATTTAACAGTGCTTCCAACCTTTGCTTCTTTGCAGTTCCAGTTATACTTCGGAGCTCTGGAAGTGTTAAAAGGAAAGGTGGATTAATACCTTATATTTGTGCTATATGTATTTGACTAAGTTTCACCAACTTTGAACATATACAGTCCTGTCTACTTTGAACATAAATATTATACAGTCCTCTGTACGAATGACTCAGTATATTCATATTACATTCTATCTAGTGAGCCTCATGGATGACAATTATTCACCTTGCCAACTGGCAAATGTATGAGTCCAAGGGGAGTGCTAATTTCCCACCGTTGGCTTCATTTATGAACCAATCTTATTTCCATATTTACAGTAAGCTACAGTCTGGGAAAATAATACTTCATTTTCTTCACAAGTAGACACTGAAACAAACTCATGTGCTTGACCTTATTCTGTAAAGTTAATCTTTTCAGAGTTTTTGCAATTAAACCTGTGAAAAATTGGATGATTAGCTTTGCATAAGCCATTTTGCTTGCACCGATCAAATCATTAATAGAGCAAAAGCAGAAATTTTATGTATGCACTAAAATTCTTCTTTGTGTGTCTAAATCGCACTCTGAAACATATAATTTCAAACACAAAATCAAATTAATCTTGTTTGCATGTCTATATTGCACTCTGAAACATATAATTTCAAAACACAATCAATATTGCTACGTAACATTGCAAGACCCCTTGGTACATAGCCACTTTTTTGTCACCTGGAAACCAGTTTCACATATTTGTTGCTTTTATTTTTATTTCAGTCATGAAATTGATATTATCATACATTTAAGAATTGACACTAATGAAAAGCATGATCAATGTGGGTACACTGATCATTAATGAAGACAATGTGATTTTGCAAGCAGAAATACATCTATGGGCATCCATTAGAAAGTCCTTTTGTGAGTTGAGCATAGATTGCCCTTTTATGGAACTATGGTGGTAACCTTGGCCTCAAAGAATATCAGCCCGCCATTGGGAATTAGTCTGGTGTGGTTGAACGTTTAGAATGGTGGAAAATAAAACATAAGGACTACATGATTAAAATCTCTCCTTTTGTAATGATTTTGTTTATTTTAATAACACTATTAGAAATGACTTTGGAGGTTATGAAGATTGGGCATTTCCCCTCCCATTTCCCTAGGTTACTGCTTATTAGAATTAAATGTGTAGCATTTGGTGATACAGAGGTTTTGGGCTATATGGATAGATTCTATGCACACTTTTTTAATAGTCATCCCTGATTTAAATCTCTTCATATTTTAAATTACTCCAGTGTCCATTTAGTCTTTAGATGACTAGCTCTTTTCCTTTTGGCATGCCACGTCTCTAAGTGTCCTTTGTCTTACATGGCTTGGTTCTTTCCCTTTGAAGGTTCACCTTTAATATCCCATAGTTGTATTCCCATGGCAATTGGCATTGCAAGAATGAGGGTAATGGTGGCAAAGTTACCCAAAGGTGTGTTGATCTTTGGTAGCATCAAGAGGTATTCTCACATGGCAAAAGGGGTCTCTAAGTTGGCCTAAAAAAATTTAAATAAAATTTATTTTTTGGAGTGACAAATCTGCCGATTTTCTTAAGAGAATATGATCTAATCTAATAATTACTTTCCATTGATTCCTTAACTAAGTTCACTTATTGCATATATATCATTAAGCAATTATACATAGAAAAAATCTCAACAATTATGCAATAATTACAGTAGGATCAGAAAGAGACGGCCAAGCACACAAAGATACACAAATTTTCACTTGGGAAATCCAAACCCATGTAAAAACCCTACAATATTTTCTAGGAGAAATTCTTTAGTTTAGGAAAGTCACAATATGATCTTTCTCATCAAAATTAGTCAAACAACCCACATAAATCATATAGGAAAAACTTGGTCAAACATGCCAAGAATTCGGCCTTCTTCTTGTTGCCCAAAATTCGGTCAACCCTAGCGAACAAGGACAAAATTTAGCCTCCTGTGGCTACCTCCGAATTTTCGTCAACCTGTGGCCAAATTGCCCAGAAATATCTCAGTCAACTTGTGGTCAAAATGCTTAGAAAACTTCTGTCAATGTTAGTCAACACAAATCAAACTAGGTTGCTCTAAAAACTCATATTCCTCAGAAATATTCCTCCTTAACTTGCATGCATGGACGAAAGAATAGATGATATGTTGATTCCAAATGGAGGAGGTCGAGTGTCCTTATATAGTGTTCTAGATGTGCCCAAGGGGCACGTCTCCTTGTGTTGGGTTGACCTGTACATTGGGTCTGACTTGAACAATTTAATTCAAATTCAAATTTTTTATTTCCCTCCTTTCATTTCTTTCATGGGCGGACTTGAATACCGACTGCAGCGACCAAAAATCAACACTCTTAGCTAGGGAGGTATTTACCTTGACTTCCTCATTTGTTGAACAATTTCATCATCTAAAGAAAAGATTGAATGAACTTGTTATGTTAATGTATCCATCCACTTCATGTTCTATCCAAGAACCATGTGGAAAGCATCTTGCATCAACATCATGCAAAGGATCTAGTTATTTATTAGTCAAATCCCCTTTGCACATGGATCTAGTCACCCACTAGCCAAAACCTTTGGCGATATGGTCAGAAGCTTATCACTGGGGTCAACAAGACTAGACCTAGGTCACCAACTCAATAAGTCGTCACTTGGAGCAAGGTCAATACCTTTGACCAAAAAAATGGTGAAACCCTAGGTTGATTACCATTCCAGCTTGTCAATTGAATGATAAAACACTTGCCCGATTCCAAAGGTACTCACTTCACCCACTAGCAGAGTGACCCTTGGCAATATGGTTAGAATATTTTGACCAGAGGAGCACTCCGAGCCTTAATGCTCTTTGGCCAATATCACTAGGTCAATACCCTTGACCTAGGGAGAATATCTTCCCATTGATGCTGCAAGATCAACACTCCCTCTAATTAAGGGAAGCATTCTAAACCACTCCAAGCTTGTCCCTAAAGTAAAAAAACTTCATCCAACAACCTGTTCGTCTGTAGAAACGTACTGGGGCCTCACTGCTCCCTTCTGTACCATGTCTTGGTACTTGATCTTAATCTGCTTCGACTGTGAAAATTCCAAGTCTGAAATCCTACTGCAACCAACTGAAATTGCTTCACCTACTTGATATTGAATGAACAAGTTATTTACGGTTTTCTACTGTAAATATTAAAGAAAATTACTAATGCAACCTTCACTTAATTAATTAAATATGCGGAAACAAGACACTGAGAAATCAAGAAAAAACTTCACATTTCACCATTGTTTTTGGACAAAAGTCCCCGAAAAAATCCAATGCGAGAAAATCGGTGCAATAGATTTGAGGGTTATTATTATTAAGTAACAGTTATTTTGAATACAATCTTTGGATGCCTTTCTGGCAATTCAATACAGAGAATATCACTTGGCAAGAGAAATTGGTGAGATTGCCTCACTGTACACTGTAAGTCCGAACTGATGTTGTAGATGAAACAACGACCTCCCAACACCCTCTATGCAGTAATTACATGGGCTTGCGAAGGGGACTCTGGGAGACTGCATCACACCTATTTTGTTGGATCGATCTGTTCTCAAGAGCCTCAAGTCTAGCCCTTTCGGCTCAAAATCTCGATCTCCCAGCAAAATCTCAGACTTCTGCTTGGAAATGTTGCGTTGCCTCTGCGTGTGGCCTTCGTGGCCTCGCGTCACCCTCTTTTTGCACTGCGCTGCCTCCTCTACGTATCTCTCTGCCTCTTTGCTGAGTATTCTTGGCTCTAGAGAAGATCCTCCGACCAAAACTGTCTCTGCCCTTCTCTGCGCAAGAATCTCTCAATCAAAGTTTTCCTCTAAGCACTGCTTACTTCAAAAAATTTGATCTATTGATCTCTCGATGTATTTCCAAATGGCCCTCAAGCCTTCCTTAAATAATCTTCTCGTTGATATTCGACGACTCAACTTAGAAGCTAATCAATGGCTAAGATCATTTTGGCTTGATCCTCGTCTTCTTCTAGAAGTTACACCTACAGTTTAGATTAATACCCATTAATTATTTTAATTAACTAAGTTTAGACTTAGGGTCCCATTAAAAATAATTAATTTATTAAATAAAATTGTCTTTGAGTGGAATTTCGCCAAACGATTTCTGGGTTATTTGGAATACATGTGTCTAAGCCTCTCCACAAAATTTGAGACTTAGAGCACATATGATGCTACCCCAAATCAACTCTCCCTCTTAGCGAGGAATGTGCTCTAGCAATTTACCCTGCTACATACTACTTTGACTCTGAAGCATCTCCCTCTGCGCTGTTGATGTTTGACATGTTGTCCACCAACTATTGCGATGTTGCTGTAACTGTACTGCTGCTGACATTGCCACTGCCAAGATTGCATCCATACTACAAATCCCTCTCAAAGTGCTGCATGTGTGCTGCTGCTAGCACTGTCACTGCAACTCAATTTCTAAGAGGAGCAATTGAAAAAATCCAAAATTTGAGCAAGTGTTCAGTATGGATACATCTTGATTTTGAAACTCTGACTGCTACTAGTCCCACACTACCCCTCTGAATCACTGCCCTGTTGCTGCTCTGCATTGTCCCTCTCTGCACTGCTACAACTATGTACTGCGCTGCTCAGATTTAGCACTCTAGCTACTGCATTTGTCGCTCCAACACTCCTTTGCACCAATTGGGACTGCTCCAGCCTACTACTATTGATCTTGGGCTCCCGTAGCAAGGTCGTGATCCAAGAGGTGGATCCTCAAGGATCCTGCTCAACTGAAGTTCTTGTGAACTTAAAGTTCAATATCACCCCATCTCCCTCCTTGAGATGCGTGGGCACTCATGGCATACTCATCTTCTTCAATCTTTGCAAGCGCAACCTTCAGATCATGCTTCACATCCTTGTCCTTTTTCTTCAAAGGACATTGCGTTGCATAGTGACCGAGTTCACCACACATGAAGCGTTAATCTTTGAGACGTCCTTCTTCCCTCTCCGCTGCTCTTGCTGCCCCTTAGATGCCAGGGCTACATTTTCCTCCTCCTCCGTCTTTGACCCACTGTTGTTGCTGCCATCAAGTTTACACTTGACTAGGTCCCGCAGCTCTTCTTGGTGAAGACCAGCCCACATTTCCTCCCAGCTCGACAGTCTTTTTCTGCTCAAAATACTCTGGACGAAGACCTTCCTTTCCTCCGAGACTGCGTTAAGAGCCAACATTACCATCGCGGTAGTCTGATGTGTGGACCCCTCGACTACTAGCTGATCACGAGTTTCATGAAGTCTCGAGAGAAACAAATCTATACGCTCCCCCTTTTGCATCTGTGTTTGCCATATTTTTTGCTCTAGTAGATCTTCCGTTGCTCCGGATATCCTTCGTATAGCGATGCTAAGGCTTCCCACATCTGCCTAGCTGTGTCCTTGTTAGTTATGTGGGACACTGTGATCCTTGACTCCATCTAGAAGCAGTGTCTTAGCCTTCGCCATATCAGCATGGTACTTATTCATCGGATCTGGATTTCCAGGCACAACTACTGTACTGCCCATGAAAAGCTTGAGATCATATTCATCTAGAAGGCATGAAATCCTTGCCTTCCAGATCATGTAGCTGGAGGCTTCCTCCAATCGATCCCGATCTCGTAGCTTATGAACTGCCATTTCTACCATCTAGAAAATGTTAAATTTACTCCTCTTTCTCTTCTGCGCAATGCTGGATTGGCTTACACACTCCTAGTTGGAAATGGTAGATTTGCCACCTAGATTTGCTGCACAAATCTTGAAAAATAGAATTCCTTGGCTAGGAATTCCCTAAGGAAGAAAATTCCCTCACTGTGCTTCTTTTATTCCTTCTGACGACTTTCTGCCCAACAAAAGAGGATCTTCCTACAGAAAAATGAGTCCCACTAGCACTAACATTGAGGCTTTGCACTACTCCCTCTGCCATGACAAAACTGCGATATGGAAGTCCTTCCTCTTTGTCGACTCACTCAGAGAGAGACTGTCCTCGAAAATTTAGCCCTCCTGGCTTGGACTGCGCAATCCCTCTAGGGATTCGCACTGTTGCCTCCTGCAGCTATTCGACCTCCTGCCCAGCGCTGGCTTTGCTCTTCTTGTTTCACCTGTAACGCTCTGATACCATGTGAAAATTCCAAGGCTAGAATCCTACTACAACCAACTGAAATTACTTCACCTACTTGTTAATGAATGAACAACTTATTTATGATTTTCCACTGTAAACACTGAAACAAATTACTACTACAAACTTCACTTAATTATTAAATATGTCAAAACAAAAAACTGAGCAATAAGGAAAAACATTAGACATGACATTGTTGTTTTTTGACAAAAGTCCCCAGAAAACCCCAATGCGTGAAAACCAGTGTAGCAGATCTGAGGGTTTTTATTATTAAGCAACAATTATTTCTAAATACAATCTCTGGATGCCTTTCTGGAAACCAGTACAAAGAATATCACTCGACAAAAGAAATTGGTGAGATTACCTTACTGTACACTACAAGTCCCGACTAATCCAGTAGCTAAAACAACAACCTCCTAGCACTCTTTGTGCTGCCTCTGCATAGTAGTTACGTGGGCCTGTGAGGGGGACTCCGGGGGATTGTGTCACCTCGTTTGCTGGATCGATTTGCTCTCAGGAGCCTCAAGTCTAGCCCTCCTAGCTTAGAATCTTGATCTCCCAGCAAAGTTTCAGACTTATGCTTGGAAATGTTGCGCTGCCGCTGCGTGTGGCCTTCGTGGCCCTATGTCAACCTCTATGGGCACTGCGCTGCCTCCTCTGCCTATCTCTCTGCCTCTCTGCTAAGTATTCTTGGCTCTGGAGAACATCCTCTGATCAAAATTGTCTTTGCCCCTCTTTGCGTGAGAATCTCTCGATCAATGGTTTCCTTTGAGCACTGCTCACTTTAGAAAAACCGATATCTTGATCTCTTGGTGTATTTACAAATGGCCCTCAAGCCTTTCTTAAATAATCTTCTCATTGACATTCAACGACCCAAATTAGAAGCTAATCAATGGCTAATATCATTTTGGCTTGATCTTCGTCTTCTTCTAGAAGTTACGCCCACATTTTAGATTAATACCCATTAATTATTTTAATTACCTAAGTTTAGACTTAGAGTCTAATTAAAAATAATTAATTTATGAAATGAAACCATCTCTGGGTGGAATTTCCACAAACGATTTCTGGGTTATTTGAAATACATGTGTCTAAGTCTCTCCACAAAATTTGAGACTTGGAACACATCTTATGCTACCCCAAATCAACATTGACCTATCCTCACATTCGTCTCCAACACTTGGTCAAACAATCCTAGGGACAACTTTCAAAGCCACACTGCTTCACAACTCACCCAACTAATTGTAGCATACTCAACCTTTGAAATATTCAATGCGACAGATGTCTGCTTCTTACTCATTCATGATATCATTGCAAAACCCAAACTGAAGCAACATCCTAATGTGCTCTTGCCGTCTTCTGCACTCTGCTCAATTTGAATCTATATATCCTTGCAGTTCTACTTCATCAATTGAGACATCTAAATCCATATCCAATTGTCATGCCGATACTTCAACACATGTTGTGCTCCGTGCCTTTGTTCAACCATAAACTAACGAGCTTCCTTTATTGGATCCATCACCACAACTGCTTTCCTGTCACCTTGACTAGGTGCTCCCTCTGAAATAGATCCCACTATGTTAAAATCTAGAAGTTCCATTTAAAAGTTTAAAAATTCTTTGCAGAGACTTGAGAGTTTTGTGCAAAAAACTGAATGTACTTTGTAGAAATTTGAATGGAATTGAATGTACTTTGTAGAACGCTGAATGTACTTTGCATAAAATTAAATGTATTTTGCATAAAGTTGAATGTTCTATGCCATTACATTTACTTAGAATGCAGATTTCTTCTTCAATTTTATTTTGATCAACAATTGTAGATAGAATATAAACTTAAGGATCATATGAAGACAACCAATCACAAATATGAGACACTAAGATTTTGGTCCAATGAGTAGGGAAAAACCTTTCAAGGAGGAAAACCCAAATGATGCTTCTTCAATTGTTTGGCAGAGTACACACAGAGAGAGAGAGAGAGAGAGAGAGAGAGAGAATGATTATAGTCACCAATGTATGATTAACATGCAGTTGTAGTGCACTTGCTCTTTGCTTGAAGATCTCCACTTTTATCAAATCATGTCCTTTACACTTGATTTAGCTCTTCCCTTGCTCTTGCTCTTCACTAGCTCTCACACTTCTCTTACACACTGAACACTTTCTCTTCTTATTGACAATGAACATGCTACTCTCAACTTTCACTTGCTCTTGCTTAAATAGATTAGAAGGGAGGGGAGTTGCAAAAATGAATTCACGTCTGAAGCCAATAATAAGAGAATCAAATTCCACAAGGGAGGAGTTACTTGAGGAGAAATGTAACTCATCTCACTAATAAAGAGAGAGGTACATTTGTCTTGAGGGGTTACAATTCGAATTAGGGAGAGAGAGAGTTACATTTAGACACGAGAATATTTGGGGAAAATTACAAATCGAATTGAATGATAAAGTTACAAGTGCATTTAATGAGGAGTTACACTTTGTCATATATTGAATTAGTGAGGGAGAGGTATGTTGAAAAGTGTAACTAGGTCGGTCTTCATAATGAATATGTAATTATGTATTTATGTAAAGAAGAAGACAGATAATAACATGCATTTTGTTGTAATTGCTTCATGGGTTTCATGAGCAAGTTTTATAGGTTAATAGACTTTTTCTTGATGTCTATTACGTTTGTGTCTTCTAGGTATAAAATATAATTAAGTGTCATTTACATGAAGGATCTAGTCTAGCAATATATGCTCCAAGACCTTGTGGAAGAAGGGCACATAACAACCCTAAAACAATGCTGGAAGACAAGCTCTACATAACATGAAGAACACTTCTCTGAACGCTGTAATAACCTCTCTCTAGTCGGCCTAAATCTCAATGATTAAGTCAGCTCAATAAGTGACTGTATGGTCGGCCTAGAGGAAAGAACAATGCACTATATATACACAGGATCTGTGGCCTATTTGAGGATGAATAGATGTGCGGATCACTCTGATTCAATATATAGTTACTTCTATGATTGACATGAAGTTTCAAGAGGATATAAATGCGGGTGAAGGACAGAGTATAAGACAGATACATTTGAGGTAAAGAAAAGTGTGATGAATTCTGGTCAAATGCGGATTACTGTAAGTGCAGACTTCAAACAGGAAAATCAGTGCGGATATTTTGAGCATAGTTGTGGATTCCAAAAGTGAATAAGGTGCAGATTTTATTCTGAGTATAGTTGCAGATTCCAGAAGTGAATAAGGTGCGGATTTAAGGATCAACAACGACATCATTGTTTAGGGAATAATAGTCTAGAACACATCGTATAAATAATGATTTGTTGAAGAAGCTCCGTGGACAGAGCTGGTTTCAAATGTGTGGATAAATGCAGGAAGGATTGGATTGTTGTGATGTAATAGAAACTATGAACGAGAGACAATGAAGTATACACATACAATAGTTATGGTCCAGTGATAACTTGAAGAAGAAAGTAGTCAGAAAGTATAAGTAAAACAAGAAGGTAAATTTAACTTCATGTCTACAGCTTCAAGCATATGTCAAGTGAAGATGATTTTACAAAGCAGAGAAGTTAATGCAGAGGAAGAGGATCAATGTTGTGAGAAGAAGTGACACAGTCATGGAAGCATATCTAGGTCAGGGGTTTGAGTCTTGGTCATGGTACTTGACATTTGAAGATCTATAAGAAAAATTCTTTGCGGGTTTTCCTCTCAAAGAGGGAGAGGTTTTGCCTTGGTTCTAGGAGCTTAATCTTATGTCTTGTGTATTTTGATAATTGACTTGATGAAAGACTAAATAAGATAACGAAGAGAAGACATAAGTAACTCAAGTAAGTTCACAAGTAATTATCAAGTAGAGAATTTGAATCAATCATCAGCCCTCCAAATTCTCAACATGGTATCAGAGCTAAGGTGCTAAAGACAAAGCACTGTTAGACAAGAAGACACTCAAGGATCAAAATTCAGTTCTGTAGAAAGCATCAAAGCAAAGTCAAAGTCTTCATTGAAAAGTCAAATTAGTTTGTAAGGAAATCCTCAAGCTATCTCAAGAATACTTTCAAAGAATCCACACAACAAGGAAGTAATCTTTGACATCAAAGATTCTTAACATTTATAGAAGACAAATTATTAAGCACTACCCAACACTATTGAAGACATCTTCATTCTGAAGTAATCCTTGATCATCAAGGATCCAAGATCACCTACTTTGAAATCAGTTTAAGAGGGAGTTGCTTCCACCATCTTCAACAAGAACGCTGATAGAAGAAGAATAGCATCTACTCAAGTAAGTATCTTTATGGCTTCATATGAATCTATCAAAATGTCTTCTTTGCAAAGAAAGCAACAAATTGGTTAGGGTTTCAAAATTTCCTACATAGAAGACAAGAAGAATGAAGTCATGCCAAACACATGAAGGGAGATATAAGAGGCCAAAGGATTTTTACAGAATCCATAAAAGAGTCTCTCATCTCCGATGTACCAAATCTAGAGTCATCAAAAGAAATATATGAGAAATTGGTGGAGCTATTCTCTACGAGTACTGCAGGAGAAGTAATCATCTCTGAGATCAACTGCAAGAACTGGGAGAAGTAATGTCTGACACTGAGATGACTACAGTGGTGTTGAATGCTTTGCCAAAAGAATGGGGAAACTTCACTTCAGGTTTATTCAGGAAGAAAGAAGCCACACCATTCCACGATTTAGGGTCTCTATGTAAAATAGAGGAAAAAAGACTGAAAGCCAAAGCTGATACATGATCAAGTAAAGGGAATCAAGCCTTTACATCCATGTCTAGGAAGAAAGGAAGATTCGGTAAGTTTGGTCCTCATAGTAGAAGAATAAATATGGACAAAGCACGATGCTTTGGATGTGATGAACTTGGGCATTATAATAGAAATTGTCCTTAATCTGAAAAGGACAAGAGAAATAGGGAAGAAGCCCATGTCTTTGAAATAATGGAAGAACCTGATGCAAAGTAATCTAAGAAAGAAAAAGCAAGGGATCTCCACTATGATTGTGATAATCTTCTCCTTTAAGTGATTTCTGTTGGTTGTAAGATAGGAAGCAGTGTAGCATCCTGATCGAAGCATAGTAGGAGCTCTTGGTGGAATAGCTCTGGGAAAACCTTTCTAATAACATTAATAATGGAAGGTAGGCATCAAGATCAAGGGTCATCATGGAAACAAAAAATATGATGACATATTGATGGAGCAAGTCAAGGGAAAGAAGTTATTCATTCTAGAAACTTGCTACAAGATGACTCAAGGAAAAAGGTATGAGGTATATATATATATATGCTGACACTGGATACTGTGAAGTCATGTCATATGGTTGTAGGTAATGGACTTCTGTATTTAGAAGTATGATCTATGGAGAAGTATCTCTCGGTGCACTGACATAAAATCAACATAATATATCCTGATGGAATATGAGGTGGTTTTATATCAACGAGGAACTGGAAAATTTGTAAGTTCCTGGGTATGAAGAATGTGCAAAATGGAAGAGATCATGAAATGCAACCATGTCTAAAGGTAGTTATCATCCGAAAGCCAAGAAGATGTGACTAGGAGATCTTCTGAGAGGATATGTAGACTCTGACAGAAGTCTGGTAAAGAAGAAGATCCTTGACAAAACATGTCATTAGGGGATGTGTCAATATGAATAAAGGATGTCGATGCTAGAAGGAAGATGTCATGGTGAAAGGTCATCACTGAGGTAACTTTTGTTTTAAAAGTTCATATGTATATGTTTATCTGGATGAAATTGTGTAGGGCTGATAATTATGAGAAATGATGTATGATCCTTTGAGATGATTCGAAGAAAAGCAGCATGGCATAATGACGGACCAGATGAAAAGACTAATGAATAAATTTCTGATAGTGGACATGACTCGTGACTGAAAGTGATGGATGATTTGTGCCCTATGAAGCCAAAAGTTGAAGATTCCTTAATATCAAAATACATAATATTGAGGGGAGGAATTCTTCATGAGTAGCTGGATTGCTGCTGCAAGACCCTGGTTGAAAGGGAGCCTGGTGGTAAGTTTCTTATTTGGAAGAAACTTGAAGTATGTCCTTCCTGTGTTGAGGGGGAGTGACATATGTGATTCTCTATTACATGTGTCATGCACTAGACTAGGACTAACAACCATAAGTCTTAGTGAAGGCCATGTGAAGAGAATGTATAGACACATCATTATGGTCTTCACCTGGAAGACATAATGGAGGATTGGGTAATTATTTGGCATTCGGTACTCTTTGAGAATGAGATAGAGAATTCAAGATAAGAGTAGTCGTGGACCGATATTCTTTGAGCGATGGCTACCCAAGAGACGAATAGTCCAAGAAGGTCATACTCTGGGAACACCTAGTTGGGGTATGTACCTTGGAGAGACAATGACTATGGTGTCTATTAGTCATGTGTCTCGCCAACATTGTAGCCCATTGTCTTGTTGAGAGATGGGGCTGTTAGTCAAGGCCTTTCACTAGTACAATGTTGGTTGATATGAGCTATACAGATGCGATTACCAATCTGATTCTTCTTATGAGATTCTTCAGTTTGAAAGTGACCATGTACCTATATGAATACCTCCCTAGTTAAGAGGGAGTGTTGAAAAGTGTAACTAGGTTGATCTTCATAATGACTATGTAATTATGTATTTATGTAAAGAAGAAGACAAAGATAATAAAATGTATTTTGTTGTAATTTCTTCATGGGTTTCATGAGCAAGTTTTTATAGGTTAATAGAATTCTTCTTGATGTTTATTAGGTTTGTTTCTTCTAGGTATAAAATATAATTAAGTGTCATTTATATTAAGGATCTAGTCTAGCAATATATGCTCCAAGACCTTGTGGAAGAAGGGCACACAACAACCCTCAAACAATGCTAGAAGACAAGCTCTACATACCGTGAAGAACACTTCTCTCAATGTTGGAATAACCTCTCTCTAGTCGGCCTAAATCTTAGTGATGAGGTCGGCCCAATAAGTGACTGTATGGTCGGCCTAGAGGAAAAAACAATGCACTATATATACACAGGATCTGCGGCCTATTTGAGGATGAATGGATGTGCAGATCACTTTGATTCAATATACGATTACTTCTGTGATTGGAATGAAGTTTCGAGAGGATGTAAATGCGGGTTAAGGACGGAGTATAACACAGATACATCTGAGGTAAAAAAAGTGTGATGAAGTCTAGTCAAATGCGGATTGCTCTAAGTGCATACTTCAGATAGGAAAATTAGTGCAGAAATTCTGAGCATAGTTGCGGATTCTAGAAGTGAATAAGGTGTGGATTTTATTCTGAGTATAGTTGCAGATTCTAGAAGCGAATAAGGTGTGGATTTAAGGATAAATAACGTCATCACTGTTCATGGAATAATAGTCTGGAACACATCGTATAAACAATGATCTGTTGAAGAAGCTTCGTGGACAGAGCTGGTTTCAAATGCATGGATAAAGGCAGGAAGGACTAGATTGTTGTGATGTAATAGAAACTATGAACGAGAGATAGTGAAGTATACACATACAATAGTTATGGTATAGTGATAACTTGAAGAAGAAAGCAGTCAAAAAGTATAAGTAAAAGAGGTTCCTATCTACAACTTCAAGCATATGTCAAGTGAATATGTTTTTACAAATCAGAGAAGTTAATGCAGAGAAAGAGGATCAGTGTGGTGAGAAGTGACAAGGTCTTGGAAGCATATCTAGGTCAAGGGTTCGAGTCTCGGTCATGGTACTTGACATTTGAAGATCTATAAGAAGAATTCTTTGCAGGTTTTCCTCGCCAAGAGGGAGAGGTTTTTCCCTAGCTTTAGGAGCCTAATCTTGTGTCTTGTGTATTTTGACAATTGACTTGATGAAAGACTAAATAAAATAACGAAGAGAAGACATAAGTAACTCAAGTAAGTTCACAAGTAATTATCATGTAGAGAATTTGAATTAATCATCGGCCCTCCAAATTCTCAACAAGGTACATTCTCTTAAGTGTGGAGTTACTATTTTATTCCAAGAGAGAGATTTGATTTTCCAAGTAAGAGATTCTTAATTTAATTTACTTATTCCATGAGATAATTCGTTTTTATTAATCCATTAAATGTTAATGACTTTAGACTATTTTATAAATAATAGTATCATCTTAATAATAATACTAGTGAGGATAAAAATATTAATTATTGACTTGTATAATCATGATTGATTTGATTTTAAAGTGGGTTCCATATGTCAAGATCATCGTTGATCATTTAGACATGACTTTCTATTTTTGGAAAGTCACTTCCAAATTGAGATGTGACTTACTATTTTTGGAAATTCATATGAGGATTGTCAGGAATGAAATTTTATTATAGGTGATACAAATAGAATTGAAAGATATGATTTCTTCTAGGTGAAATTCATCCTTGAGCTACCAAATTTTAAACTCCCTCTCATCTAGGGAAGAATTCATTTCTGCATCAAAGATCTCTACTTCCTTCGATCTTTTTCATTCTTCTCGGTTCAAGTCTCTATAACATTTGTAATAATGATATCATAATCTAAAGAAGAATAATCCACTTGACACAAATTGGGGAAGGAAATGATCATCACATGGACAAGACTCAAGTCACACATACATAATCAAACACAACCAAGTTTCATTAAAAGTCAAGTGGGGGAACACTTGAATCTTGGACAAGTCTCACTACACCTATTGGTTAGATAGGTGGCCCTTCCCATGTCCCAGACTGTGGGTCAGATGCATACTGAGGCCTATTCTTGTGACACACACTACACAAGAGGTCCCTCATCCTCATGAGTTTTTCGACATCATTCCCTAATCTTTTGAGCTCTGATAGGGGGAAATGAAACTCAATGTTCTTGATCAGCGATGACCGCTTCCCGTAAGGGTCATGTCCATAAGTCCAAGCTACTCTTTAAAAACCAAGAACTTTCCTTTTGGTAAAGGCCTGGTAAGAATGTCAACTATCCGATCCTTAGTGGAGATGTAATGGAGCCTCACTGCTCCTCTCTGCACCATATCCCAGATATAATGATACTTGATCTCAATATGCTTGGACTTATTATGAAACACGTGATTTTCTGCAAGACGAATGCCACTCTTTTTGTCACAATATATAGTTTTTATGTCTGGAAATTGTTCAAATAGTTCCAAAAAAAACTTTCTCAGCCAAACTGCCTCACATCTAACCATGCTAGCAACAATGTACTCAACTTCAACTATACACAGTACAACAAAATTATGCTTTCTGCTCATCCAAGAGATCATGACAGATCCCAAGCTAAAGAACCACCCATAAGTGCTCTTTCTATCAACATAGTTACCAACCCAATCAACGTTAGTATATCCATGAAGTCTTACATTTTTAGCAGTGTATTTCAATCCTAGATTGATAGTTCCATGCAAGTATTTGTGTACATGTTTTGCAACAAACTAGTGGGCATGAAAGGGATCAATCATATGTTGACTTAAAGTGTTTACAAAAAAACATATTTTGGGCCTAGTGTTTACCAAAAACATCAAAGCATCAATGAGTTTTCTATACTTTGTGGGAATTGCCAGATCCAATTCCACAAATTTTCCACATAATTTCTTAAAGTATGCATGGACTTACATTCTACCATACCAAATCTTTCAAGAAGCCTAACAACATATTTTCCTTGAGAAAGATAAATTTCACCAGGTCTTTACCATACTTCTAGACCCCAAAAGTAATGCATCAAACCAAGGTATTTCATTTAAAATTTAGAAGCTAGCTCCCTTTTACACAAGAGAATAAGAGGTTCTCCTGTCAAGAATAAATCATCAACATACAATACCAAAATCAAAGGTATACCCTAGATTGACTTGAAGTAGAGATTTGGGTCCACAGTGTTTTTTGTGAAACCAAACTTTATCAGGTAGCTATCAATGCGAGCATACCAAGCTATTGGAACTTGTTTCAGCTCATACATGGATTTCTTCAGTCTGCATATATGTGTTTCTTTGTCATGCTCTTCAAAGCCTTTTTGTTGTTCCACAAATACCTCTTCCTCGAGGAACCCATGCAAGAAAGAAAATTTCACATCCATTTGGTGAAGAGTCCATCCTTGGCTAGTAGTTAAGGCAACAACAGATCGAATATTAGTATATTGAGCTACAAGTGCAAAAATATCATCATAATCTATTCCCTCTTTCCGAGAGAAACTTCTAGCTACAAATCTAGTCTTATATGTTTCAATATGTCCATATGCTGGTGTTTAATCTCAAACAACCATTTGGAAGGGACAACAGATTTACCTTGAGGTCTAGGAACCATTTCCTAGACATCATTCTAGATTATGGACTCGTATTCTTCAGTCACAGAATCTTTCCATACTTGTTCTTTAGCAGTGTATTCAAAGGTGCATGGCTATGCCTGAATGATGTTGTTCATGGCAACAACATACCCTTGAAATTGACTTAGCTTTTTACTTTCTCGAACGTTCCTCTTGGGGCAACATGTTGTTCAACATCTCGCAAGGCATCTCGTAGCCATAATGGACTCTCTCTGGTAGGAGGATCATGAGGCGGAGGATTTAGAGGATCCATGGAACCCATTGGATTATCAACAAACTCATCCTCAAGTCTCGGTTCAGTCTCATATACAAACTCTTTTTCATTAACAACTTGTCTTTTAGCAATGGTAGGAAGATAGTCTCTTGTTTTTCTAAGAGCTTCATTTTCATCAAATGTTTTGTCTCTGCTAAACTCTATAGTCTCTTGTTTTTATAAGAGCTTCATTTTCATCAAATGTTTTGTCTCTGCTAAACTCTATAGTTTTTTGACAAGGTACATAAATTCTATAAGCTTTTGAATTTTCATAATAACCAACAAACATATCTTTCTTACTTAAAGCTTCCAGTTTGTTCCTTTTATCTTTTGGTACATAGAAGTACACAAGACAACCAAATATTCTCAAATGACTCACTTTAGGTCTTTTACTAATGAAGACTTCTTCAGGAGTGTTATTGTTCAAGGCTTGATGAGGAGTTCTATTTTGCACATAAACAATAATATTTGCAGTTTTTTCCCATAAAAACTTTACTAGCTTTTGATCATACAACATGGCTCTAACTGCTTCCATAATGGTTCTATTCTTCCTCTCAACAACAACATTTTGTTTTGGACTGTATGACACAATGTTTTCTTTCTTTATTCTAGCATATTTGCAAAGATTATTAAAATCGTTAAAGGTAAACTCTCTCCCCATTATCATATCTGAAAGCTTTGATCAACTTTCCAGTTTGATTTTCAATTAGAGCCTTGAAATATATGAACATGTCAAAGACTTATTCCCCTTTCTTTTTTAAAAAGAATATCTCTGTCTTGTGAGAAAAATCATTAACAAAAATCATGAAATAGAAGTAGCCACCAAGAGAAGTAACATGTATAGGTCCACATAAATAAGAATGTATGAGTTGAAGTATCTCACTAGTTTTTGTTTTGCTTAAAGGGAAAGGTCCCTTTATTTGTTTTCCACTTGCACATTTTGAGAAAAATCCTTCATGATCCATTATGATTTTAGGAATTCCAGAAACCATCTTCCTTACATGAGGTAAAGCTTTGTAGTGTAGGTAAACGAATCTTTGGTGCCTAACTCACACTGAATATCAATATCATGGACTAGTGCATGAATGGGTTTACCATTGACTTTGTAAAGGCCTTCACATCTTGATCCAAGATTGAAAGTTTCTCTCATACTTGAGTTCAAAGTTCAAGTTAGAATTTTTCTATCAATAAAAAAAATTTAATTCATTTATTTTATAGAGTAGATATGGATACAAGATTTTTTTCAAGTCAGGCACATACAAAACTTCTTGCGGGAAAATAGATTTGTCATCAACTAAGTGAAATGAAGCTGAACCATAACCTTTAACTTGACGAGTAGAATTATCTCCAAGGATAACATTTAAATTAATCTCCCTCTCAACTGGATTAAAGAGTGATTCTTTGTAACTAACAATTTTTTTGGAAGTACCACCATCAACTAACTAACTATCAAATGAATCAGTGCAGAAGAAGAATTGGAAAGAGAAAAAACAAGAAAATATTCCGATTGAGTTTCTGTTGTATTATTTCTATACCTTGAATTTTTTGTTTTCTTACGATGACAATTTATTTGAATTTCATAAGTGTCTTTTCTATAATCATATTTGTTTTTGAATTTAGTTGCTCTGTTTCTTTAGAGTCATGAGAAAAGTGACCATGTTTTTGACAGTTAAAGCATTTAACTTTTGACATGTCTAGATTTTATTTATTTGATTTGAAAGCATATTTTTTTTACTACCTTTCTTTCTCTTGTCATAGGCTGAAAATGCAGTAGCTTCTCCTTCTTTATGATGTGAAATTATCTCTCTAGAGATCATTTTGGCCTCCTCTTGGATACACTTTCTCAAGAGCTCATAAAATGTGAGAATAATGTTTATATTGTTGATAATAGTGATAAAAATATCTCAAACAAGAGAAAGGTCTCAAAGCGCAATCAACACCATTTCTTTGTTGGGTACAACTTCACCAAATGTTGATAGTTGATTCTTTATTTTGGTCATTCTCAGGAAGTATTCTTGAACTACTTTCTCCTTTGTTCATCTTGATGTCCTTTAACTAATTCTTCAAGGCAATAATTTGGTTCAAGTTAATAATTGCACACATGTCAATTGGTTTGTCATACATTTTTTTTCAGCTTTATTCAAACCATAAATATAAGTAATGAGATGATTACTAAGAAAATCAAGAATACTTTTTCTAGCTTTGATTTCATCATTTTTATGTTTGGATTTGACAAGAACACTTGAATTCTTTGGTGGATCAACTATTATGTCTTCAACACACTAAAACTTCATGTTATTCAAGAGTGATATCTAGTCTTGTTTTCCATGTACCAAAGTTTGAAGCATCATTCAATTTATCCTTTACCTTGAAGTAGGACGAAGTCATATTGATTAAAATACTTTGGCAGCATGTATGGTCTTTTCAAGTGATCTCTGGTCTCCTTAGACTTATCTTCACCAAGGCTCTAATACCATGCTAAAATTTGAAAGTTTTATGCTGAAGTTTAAAAACTATTTGCAGAAAATTGAAAGTTATATGCAGAAAACTGAATGTTCTATGTTGTTAGAATTATTTAGAATGCAATTTATTTTTTTTTTAAATTTTATTTGTTTATTTATTTTTTCCAGATAAGTAATTGTAGATACAACATAAACTTAAGGATCATATGAAGACAACCAAGCACAAATATGAGAACTACGATTTTGGTCTAATGACCAGGAAAAACTTCTGAAGGGGGAAAACACAAATGATTCTTCGTGTATTAGATTTATCCTATTGTTCATTATAGTACAAAGAGAGAAAGAGAGAAAGAGAATGAATAAAGTCACCAATGTCTAATCAACTTGCAGGTGAAGTGCACTAGCTATTTGCTTGGAGATATCCTCTTTCTCTTGATCAGATCATGTCGTTCACACTTGCTTTATCTCTTCCCTTGCTTTCGATATTCACTAGATCTCACACTTCTCTTACACACTCAACACTTGGTCTCCTTATTCAAAATGAACATGCTACTCTAAAATCTCACTTTTTCTTGTTTAAATATATGAGAAAGGAGAAGAGTGACAAAAATGAATTCGTGCCTTGAGCCAATAATAGGAGAATCAAATTCCATGAGGGAGGAGTTACTTGTGTAACTCATCCTAAGAATAGAGAGAGAGGTGCATTTGTCTTGAGGAGTTACAATTCAAATTAGGGAGAGAGAGAAAATATTTGGTGAGAGTTACAAATCGAATTGAACGAGGGAGTTACAAGTGCATTTAATGAGGAAGAGTTACACTTTTTCCATACATTGAATTAGTGAGGGAGAGTTATATTCTCTCGAGTGTGGAGTTACTATTTTATTCCAAGAGAGAGGTTCGATTTGCCAAGATATTCTCAATTTAATTTACTTATTCCATAAGATAATTTATTTTTATTAATTTATTAAAGGTGATTGACTTTAGACTATTTTATAAATAATAGTATAAAAATAATAATAATAATACTAACAACGATAAAAATATTATTTTTTGACTTTTATAATTATGATTGATTTTATTTTAAAGTGGATTCCATATGTCGAGATCATCCTTGATCATTTATACGTGACTATCTATTTTTGAAAAGACACTTCTAAATTGAGACGTGACTTACTATTTTTGGAAAGTCATATTAGAATTGTTGGGAATGAGATTTTATTTTAGGTCGTTCAAATATAACTAAAAGATATGATTTCTTCTAAGAGAAATTCATCCTTGAGATGCCAAATTTTAAGATTGTTGCAATCATGGTTGCTTCCTTTGTCATTGCTACTTCGTAGTCACAAAAGCATATCTGCGGTTTGGCATGGTTCACTCCTAGACATCATTTGATCTTAGAGACCTCTTGTCTTTGAGCATCTAGTTTGAAAAACTTGGATTTCATCATCTAAAGGATCTCCTTGAACAATTAACTAATGCATCAAATCTTGATCCTTCATTTCGATCTTAGAGGTCAACTCCCTATAAAGCTAAAGAAAGGATGGACAACTCCCTTTATCATGGAAGAAAATCCTCTTGCCACTACTTCTCCCTCTGTCACATGAGTCCTTTTGCTCCCATAAGAAACAATTCATATAATATCAAGATCAAACAAGACTCATCAAATATCCATCAATCTGAGAATACCATGCCTGAGGCCTGTACAAAGCTTTCTTCAATCTGCAAACATGATATTCCTTCTTATGTACCTCAAATACCTAAGGTAGCTCTATGTACACTTCTTCCTCAATTAATTCATTGAGGAAAGTGGTCTCCACATCCATTTGATGCAACCTTCAATCCATAATAGAAGAAATAGAAATAATAATTCTAATAGAAGTGTACTTGACAACTGGAGAAAATGTCTCCTCATAGTCATCTACCTTTTTTGTTGAGATCCCTCACAAATTTCACTTTGTACTTCTCTATGTTTCCATATATCACATACTTGATCTTGTATATCCACTTGGAAGTCACCATTAAATTCCCTTCAGTTTTTGACATAATTTCATCATCATGGCATCCTTCAAACTTGTTGGTCTACGTACTCCCTCAGAACTAGGATCTCTTTTGATCATCTGGCATGGTTCTAGATGTCAATACAATTTATCAGTCTTGGACACAAATCAGTCTAACTGAGTTTATGCTTGATCCTGGGAGAATCCTCTTGCCACAAAATTTTCTTCATTTTTCCTGATGCTTGCATATGCAACCTACACAATGTACCTGCAAACCTCATTAGGAGGCCATGGGAGAAATGATTATAACCAGGAAAAACATGTGAAGACAATATGATAAAATAGTAATAATCAAAGAAGAAAATATATGAAGAACTTATCTTTTGATTTGAGGATTGTAGGGAATTGTCAACTCTCTCTTGATCCTTTCGTTCTCGCATAAATCATTGAAATCCATATACAAACTCATCAATTTATAAATGCTCATCGTTGTCCTCATCATCAACTACTAATGCACGTAGCTTTCCTTTCCTCCCTTGCATGAATTTTATGAGCTAAAGTTTCTTTACTTCAAGTTACACAACAAGCTTAAGACATTTTCAAGTACAACTCCAATAATTAGCATTCTTGGTCTCGCTCTAGGGTTTCAAAAACCCTTAGGACCAAGACTTCAATACAATTCACATTCTTCTAGACTTACAGGGTTTACATACTCTATGCCTTTCAAATTTCATTGAGACCCTTTTAAAGTCGAACAAACTTTCCATGTGTAAATTTACCATCTTGAATCTTTGAAGAATATTTACCGCCTGTGAATTTGAGAGAAGACGACAGACACCTACCTATGCCATGATGTTAATTTCTGAATATGTTCTATGCTAGATGCAAATTTACTTTAAATTTATAGTGCCCAAATAGAAATCACATGAAAGTAAGACGCTGATAGAACATACCGATAGATCGATGGAAGACAAACCAATAAAAACAAAGATGAAGAATGGTGACGTTACGATGACAATAGGATGCTTCAACCAACAAATTCTCCATTAGGTCAGCCAACCAAATGTGTCACACAATCCCAAGACGACTCATCAAAACACTGCATCAATAACGCTGCACCAAAGGAAGCCCTGACACTACACCAAAAGAAGCCCTAACACTGTACCAAGAAGCCCTAACACTGCACCAAGAAGCCCTAACATTGCACCAAGAATGTTGCTCCATCCGTGAGAGAAGAGAATGCCTCCAAAATAAAAGTCTGCGAAATGACCTCCAAGTCTCTCCAATATATATCCATCTATGGGGGTGTGTGACACATCTTTAGGCATGTGGGATAAATCTGGTCGACCTTGCACATGTGGAATAAATTAAAAATAAATGTTCTGCTCATCTGATCAAGATGATCTTTAGATCCATCTTGCACCTCTCCGAAAGAGGAATCCAATAAAAATATTGGCATCGTTAACTGAGCAGTACACCATGGAGTTTGGACCTAGTTTCCCAAAATTAACACTCCCTCTCAACTAGGGAGAACTCCATCCACCTGTGCCATTTGAAAAATGTGCGTCATCCCACCATAACTTGCTTTGCTAGCTTTTTATTTTAGAACAAAATGTGAGTCACAAAGACATCACTCCCAGCTGACAAAATCAGCTCAGAGCTCTCAAACCTCTATAGGAATCAAAGGAGTCTCATACTAACTCGAAGTTAGTTTAACTAACCCGAAGTCAGTTGGAGGTCCGAAACCTCACTTGACTTGATTCCAGATCAAGTGGTTGGACACATGCCATCCTAGACATTGAGAGTATGACAATCTATGACACATCCATCGGTCTTGCATCGGTCTCTATCCACATTTCCCACCTCATTGGCCAAATTATATGTACTTCCCATGAGTCTGGAACTCCATGGGTAGGATGCATACGGGGCATAGATCAAAGAGAGGTAAACCAACTAAATATCATCACGGTGGGGCGAAAGCACACCAACAAGGTTCAACAAGCCTAGCCCTGTGGTTGGTTATAGCTCCAAGAAGCTATCCCCAAAGCCCCCTTGGAGCTCTCAGATCTCATTGTCCAATACGACCCTCAGCATAGGGTCATTCCACAATTCCAAGATTCTCACAGAAGGTTAGGAACTTGACCTTCCCCAAGGGCTCTGTGAGAATATCTAAGACATGCTCATCAGTTCCTATATGATCGAGCCTTACGACGCCTCGTTTTATCATATCCCGGATAAAATAGTACCTAATATAAACATGCTTGGATCGATCGTGGAACACAGGATTCTTTGAAAAACGAATCCCCCTCTGGTGATCACAAAGTATAACGGTGGTATCTAGCACATGCCCGTACATCTCACTAAAGATCTTTCGCAACCAAAAAACTTCACAACACGCCATACACGCTGCAATGTATTTGACATCAACAGTGTTCAAAGCCACCGTCTTCTGCTTCCTGCTCATCCAAGATATTGAAGCAGAACCAAGTGTGAAGCAACATCCAAATGTGCTCTTGCAATCCACCACAATTCCAACCCAATCTACATTAGTATATCCACAGAGTCTCAAACTCCCGACAGTGTATCTCAACCCATGGTCTATCATGCCCCAGAGATATCTCAAGAGTTTCTTGGCACCAACCCAGTGAATGCCATGAGGATCAACCATGTGTTGACTCAAATTTTTCACTGCAAAACATACGTCCGGACGGATGTTCACTAAGGGCATCAGGGCCCCTATGAGTTGTCGATACTCGATAGGATTTTCTAGCATCGGCCTAATAGCTTTTCCACTCAACTTCTCAAAGTTGAGCTCCATCGGTGTCGACATGGACTTACAGTCCATCATAATAAATCTCTCCAGCAGCTTCACAATATGTTTTCCTTGAGAAAGGAAAATCTCGCTAGGTCTCTCCAGACCTCCAAGCCTAGGAAGTAATGCAT
This sequence comes from Pinus albicaulis, assembly GCA_034641835.2. Lineage (NCBI taxonomy): Eukaryota > Viridiplantae > Streptophyta > Pinopsida > Pinales > Pinaceae > Pinus > Pinus albicaulis. The sequence goes on from CM076575.1 coordinate 1,409,008,036, forward strand.
CAGTCCTAGGTATTTCATCTCAAACTCAGAAGCTAGTTCCCTCTTACACTGATGAATGAGAGGGTCAACACATATCAGGAAGCGATTGCCCACATAGAGAACTAGAATGAGAGGATTTTCTCTATCAACCTTGAAGTAAAGGTTTGGATCAACATTACTTCGAGTGAAGCCAAGCTTCATCAAGTAGCTATCTATCCTCTCGTGCCAAGCTCTGGGTGCTTGCTTCAACCCATAGAGGGCTTTCTTCAACATGAAATTCTCTATCCTAGACTTCAAACCCAAAGTTTGCTTCACATATACCTCTTCCTTAATCGAACCATGCATAAAAATTGGTCTTCACATCCATCTAATGGAGTCTCCATCCTTGCGTGGCAACAAGGGAAATAATAGATCGGATGGTGGTATAGCTTGCCATAGGTGCAAATATATCATCATAATCTATGCCTTCCTTTTGAGAGAAGCCTCGGGCATAAAATATTTCCTTGTACTTTTTAGCACTCCCATCAGATCCATGCTTGATATTTTAGAGCCATTTCGAGGTGACAACATCTTTGTCCTCTAATCTCGGGACCACATCCCGGACATCGTTCTTCATAATGGACTCGAACTCTTCGAGCATAGAATCCTTCCAAACTTGATGCTTTACAACGTCTTCAAATGATCTAGGCTCGGATTGTACGATTGTACTCATGTCTACTAGATACCGTTGGTATCTATTCAACTTCTTGCTTTCCCGGAATGTCCCCCTTTGGGGTCATATATCTCTTGGCATCTTTGAGAGTGTCCCTGAGCCATGAGGGTCTTCTCTTCTTCCTTCCAACAACTCCATTTTCTCAGGAGCATATACGGTTGTGGTCTCCCTCTTAATGACAACTCCTCTGCAACATTTATTGAACTCATATGACTCACATTTGGTGCCATTATCAGTCCTGAAAATATTGATCTTCTTCTTCAAGTAATGTATCCAGGGCTTGAGAGAGAAGTCATCTATAAAATTTATGAAATAAGAACATCCTCCCAAGGATTTCACGAACATCATATCAAATAAATCTGTATGTATCAATTTGCAATACATCATATGTCTTTGTGACACGAGGGAAAAGGTCCCCATTGTATGACATATGCCTTCATGATCATTTTGAATTTAGGCATCCAGACACCACCTTGCTTCAGGACGAGCTTTGTAATTATAGGCCTGAATCTTACTTACCCACGTTCAATGATTATTTTATGGAATTGTAGCCATACAAGTATCATAGCCATATGCTACCATACATCTGTCATACATCTTGACACGTATCATTACCATACACTGTCATATCACTGATTACAATGTTGCCATAATATTATCATACACATCACTATCATATTCATCACTGTCATACTGCCACACAATATTGAAGATATCAAACTTCATGGTTATATATATTTTTCCATATGCCACTAAAGATACCACAAATCAAGGTCATATAGACTCTGCCATATGTCACTGTTTTAAGGCTCATTGACCAACCATTGACATTATCCAGAGGTTTCCTTAAACAACATTCAAAATCAGACATACTTTAACAAAATTTTCATGTAAGAACAATTATACATAGCTCTTCTTTTGTCTTTCAATACTTGGTCCTATGCTTAAAAAAAAACTGATATCTGAGCTTTCTGATTAGGACCCACTTCAACGTTTTTCTCCAACGATTAGCCCTCTATCTCTTCACAATATACCAGCCCTCACCTTTGTCCTTTTATCTCACACTTCTGTACACTAATTTGAGCGCATTTCGACCCCCTCAAGGATCATATAAGTCATAGAACCTTACTCTAATGACTGAGGATTTGGGGCCTCTTAACACAGGTATGAACTAGTATATATGTCAGCTCATAGGGTCTAAGCCCTCTCTTCTTTTGCACAGAAATCTAGATTGAATACATCAAATCTCTGAACATGCTTCTAACGTGGCTGAGTATGCACAAAAGTAGCCCTAATCTAAGGCATAAAACACTGAAAAATATCCTCCAAAACCCTCGCTCAGTAGACCTACATTAGGCACAAAATCACAGAGAGAAACCTTCCTCTTACCTGAGCAAAAAAAAATCGGCCTTCAAGCAGACTAGAGAAAACCATTCATAAATCTGTTTGTTCTCGCTGCATCAAGTCTGCTTCCGTTGGTAACTGGTTAGGGCACCCACAAGCTGCAACAACCTTTGGAACAGTCACCAAACAATCCTTAAATGACTGCGACCTTTTCTAGAACAAGTATCCTTCAATTTCTCATTAAGAAATCCAAACACAGGTCCAAAAATCATAGACCTAACACTCATAAAAAATGTTGTCCAAGTCTGTGTCATTGTTGTTATATTGTAACTGGTTAGTGCACTCCTACCAACCCTTAACCTCCACATAGTTCAACACTACAAGCTTCTAGGGCTGCGGTCCTCCAAGGTGAGAACCTCCAACACCATGTTATCCCTTTTTCTTCCTTAACCACTTCAAAGCAACCCAGAACAACCTCAAGTTGCTGGCTATGGCCTGCGGCCTAGCTCAGCAACTTGATGTAGCCTTCGGTCTCCTCAACAGGCCCAAATAAATACCCTTAACAACTGCGTTGTCCTCTTAACTTTCTCGGCTTATTTGTGTGCTCTTTTATACACCAATCCACATTCAAAACAAAAACATCTTTCTCCTCTTTTTTGCGGCCCGAGCTACCGAGCAATGCGCACCTAAACAACCCTTCAATCCACACACAGTCACCTTCAGAACTGTGGCTTAATCAAAGAAGTTTCCTCGCTGATCTAAGAGCACTCCATGCTGTCATATGCTCCTTTGCTGCGACTTTAGCTTCTTCTCTCCACTGAATATCTTTAGAGGATGTGCTGACAAATTTTGGATGCTCGTAGATCTTTCCCAATAGTTCGGTGATTGCTCTCAACAAAATTTGGGCTTTGTCTTCTCCTTAGCTCTGAAACCATGTTAATTTCTGTAGATGTTCTATGCTAGATGAAAATTTAATTTAAACTTATAGGGCCCAAATAGAAATCACTTGAAAGTAAGATGTTGATAGAACACACCGATAGATCGATGGAGGACAAGCCAATAAAAACAAAGATGAAGAATGGTGGTGTTACGACGATCAACAGGATGCTTCAACCAACAAAGTCTCCATTAGGTCAGCCAACCAACTGTGTCACACAACACCAAGACAACTTATCAAAACGCTGCATCAAGAACGCTGCACCAAAGGAAGCCCTAACACTGCACCAAAAGAAGCCCTAACGCTGCACCAAGAAGCCCTAACGGTGCATCAAGAACACTTCTCCATCTGCGAGAGAAGAGAATGCCTCCAAAATAAAAGTGTGTGAAATGAACTCCAAGTCTCTCCAATATATATCCATCTGTGGGGGTGTGTGACACATATTTTAGGCATGTGTGATAAATCTGGTCGACCTTGCACATGTGGAATAAATTCAAAATAAAATTTCTGCTCATCCGATCAAGATTATCTTTAGATCAATCTAGCACCTCTCCGAAAGAGGAATCCAATAAAACTATTCGCATTGTCATCTGAGCAGTACAACATGGAGTTTGGACCTAGTTGCCCAAAATTATCACATGAAGAGTTATTCATGTAAAGTGGAAGGAATTGTTCAAATCTGGTATTTCAGTAGGGTCTGAGCATTGCTTATTGTCCTTAAAAACATACAAATCTCTTCATTCTTCTGCTCTTCCAATTCACTGTCCTTCTCTTTAATTTTCGTCTCTTTTGCTATACCAATAATCTGTTAAGAGTTTTGCATCATGATTTTTCAAAAAGTACGATCAAGTATGGGAAAAATAATAGACACTTCTTGGGATTCACATCACCTGTCAAATCATATTTCAAAGAAGGTAGCCACATAACACACTCTGAAAAGTACAAAATATATAGACCATACGGAATAAATAACTTTTAACTTCATCTTCATTGCATGAAAACATGATTGAGTCAGAGCTTTTAGACATGCCATAAGTATATCTATAGCATGAAACTTGTTTAACCTTAAGTAAAACGATCACCAGAACCCTTTCAATCATTGAAACAACTTGATCTAGGTCAATTCAAGGAAAGATTAACATCGTGATCTGTTGAAGTTGTAACTAGACTTAGTCTTCTTAATATAAATTTATCATGATGTATTATATTTATATTTATTATATTTTTGTGAAAAGTATGTTCTTCATGCTCAAAGAGTAAATAAATTTGAGTCATGTCCCATTTAAACATTTGTAATATAAAAGAATTTGAATTTTATATTGAGTCATTAGTCGACAACATGACCAAGGAAACTATCCTTGGACAAGTTAGCCTAGTCCTAAAAAAGACACCTATTCGGTCCTCCTAAAAAACCATACACCTTCTTGGGACACACATTCACCACACAACAAGAAGCATATCTGAACCTAGCGAAGGAGAAGAGAAAACCGAGTCAAAGGAGAGAGAGGAAAAAGTAAAAAAAAAAGAGTATTCCCTCATTGAATGATTCTTTGAATGTTGTTGTTTGCATGTGTGCGAAGCCTGATTTTTCTGTGGAATAAGGTTGGAATTTATGAGGAAACCACATGCTGAATTTTGACCCCTTATTACAGGTCTGAATTTCAGAACTTTAACCAGAATTGGAGCAGATTGACTAGTGTTGACTTTGACTTTTGTAGGTGACTTGGAGGAGGGTTGGATTTGGTATCTATTAATTTGGTAGCTCAGTGACAAATTCCAATAATTAGACTAGATTCCTCATTTTGAGAGGACCAAAGTTGACCTTTGAATCATTGGATTTGGTGAAGGGAATGTGTATTTTTGAAGTGAAGCCCACAACGACACATTTGATCAGGACGACCTAAAGTCAAATTTCCCCTCCAAAGTTGCATATAAGTATAAGTATCCTCAAGCTCATTTGGAAATCATTATCACATATAATTTCTTCTTCTTTTAGAGGTTCATTCTATTTGAACTTGAAGGTTTCACAAGAAGTGCGAAGGTTTCATAGGAAGTGTGAAGGTTTCTCAGGAAGAGCGACGTTGTAATAAGAAGTGCGAAGGTTTCACCGAAAGTGCGAAGATGTCTTAGGAAGTACACAAGTCTCAGAGGAAGCGTGCATGAGGAACAAGAAATGTGTGGGTATCTTTGACTGTTGTTGACTTTGACCAGAATTGCAGATTTGACAATTTGACCAAATTTGACTTTTGGACTCGTCTTTTGGATTGTGAATATTGGTTTTGTTAGATGGTCGAATATTTGACTATGAAATTGTCATTAATGAATTGGATTATTGTACTCTCTACTGAAAATTTTATGACAATCTATTAGAAGAAGAATTTCAAAGGGTTTTACCCTTTTTGGGGTTTTCCTTGGTCTTTGGCCAAATCAATGTCTTTTGTTGATGTGTTGATTGTCTCCTATTTTCATTGAAGTTATTGTTCTGTCTTCAATTACTGTTGAATATTGGAAGAACTATTTGTTATTGGAAAATATGGCTTGTTGAAGGATTGAATTGGGCTAAAGTAATTGAAATAACATAGAGAACTAAAAAATTAACATGGTTTCAAAGTTAAGGTGAAGGAAAAGCCAAACGAGAAAAGAGCTAGAGCAAGCATCTTTGGAAAAGTTGAAGTAGTCGATCTAATCAATTCAATATGTATACCTCATTCTTTAAGCAAGCTGAGAAGCTCAGAAACTCATAAATATTTGTTTCTTGGAATATTAAGTTGGAAATCATAGTTGATGACAAGGATGTATGATAAGTTGGCTAATATGTATGAAGTCAAAAATTTGAATGAAATTATATCCTTAAAAGATCAACTCGAATATATGAAGATGAATAAAGGATAATATGTGCAACCCTATATCATGAGGATATCTCATCTTGAAGATCAATGGTAGAAAGTAGGGGAAAATGTACCTAATAGGGAGTTGGTGTTGGTAACCGTTGGAGGTATCCCTCCTATTTGGGAAACCTTCATTACTACCATAATCAACAAAAACAGTTTCCCATCATTTGACGAGCTCGTTGGAAAACTCACTCAAGAAGAATCCAAGATGATTTCAAGAGGGACAATTCAAAAACATGGAGAAGAAGAGCCTGCTGCATTTGTTACTCAAGACAAGAAGAAAAAAGGGAAGAGGAAGACCATTTGGTTCAAATTGTGAGAATTTCGGAATACAATAATACATAAATCCTACTGCAGTATCTTGATTTACTTCTCCTACTTGTGTTTTAATTATACAATTTATTTTCAGAAAATATTCAGAAAATACCGAAGTAAACCCAAATAACAACCTACACACATACATATCATTCACTAAATATTATGCTCATTTGAAAAATTGACACAGATTTTCTAGACAATTGTCCCCGGAAAAACCCAATGCGAGAAAATCGGTGCAACAGATATGAGGGTTTATTTTTATTAAGTAGAATATGAGTACAACAAATATGGGCACCTTTCTGGTTAAACCAACAGAGAAAAATAGATCTACAACAATAACTGTTGTTCTGGAGATTGAATACTGGACTGATTCACACCCTCAAATGAGATTTTCAGAACTCATCCCTGTTCTGCCTCTAGAAACCCCAGCGCTGCACTGAAGTTGTACGCGTCAACCTTGCTAGCCTCTGCGCGCGCCCACGCTGCTCAGAAGGGGACTAAGTAACCCCAAAATGGGTAACAAAGTCTTTACACTTCCCTGGATGGCCTCTGCATAACCTTGGTGGCCTCCTGAAGCTGCAGCGCTGCCCCTCCTGGGCTTGCGTAGTGGCTGAAACCATCTGTGCTGTGTAGCTACTGCATAGCCTCAGCTTCTTCTGTGCTACCCATGATTGTTGCTGCTCTTCCTCTTGCTGACTCTTAGCTTGGGGATTAGATCATCCCCTTAGCCAATACTACCCCTCGTTTCACAGAAACTCTTTTGGAAATTCTTAGCAAACCCGCCCTAGAATTCCAGCTCAGTCTCTGAGCTCTGCCTTCGTGTGTGTGTCTCCAACTGACCCTCAAGCCTTTCTCTTATACTTTTTTGTTGACACATCAATGACAGTGATTTAATATATTATCGACGGTTGTGATTAAAACACTACTTGATCCACGTCACTTAGAACATTTCATCACACGTGTTTAATTAATTCACTTTAATTTTTCTAATTCTCTTAGTTAGACTTAGAGACCTCATTAAAAAAAAAATTATTTTAATATCTCACACATTAGATGAAATTTCTCCAAACACTTTCTGGGTTTTGGAGGTCTTGTGTGTCATATCCCCTCCACAAAATTTCAAGGAGAGAGCACACCTGATGCTACCTCAACACTCAAAATATCAACAATCCCTCATAGCATAGAGTGTGCTCTAGTAATACATCCACACCATGTATAACAAGATCTCGGTGTTGATATTTTCACTGATGATGCTTGGTCTGCTGCCATCCATCCACTGCGCTGTTGCTTTATGTACTATTGCCCATGTCACTGCCACTGACACTGCCACATATTTACTGCAACTCCCTCTCAAGTTGCTGCATCATGCTGCCAATAGCACTTCCAATGCTAAATACTACTCCCTCTAAAACACTTCAGCTCTGCTCTCTGTTTCACTGTGATATTCTGCAACCATCTCCTTCTTGTCTCGCAGTCGCTACTGTCTTAAGGCTCTCATAGGTCGTATGTGATCCAAGAGTTGGGCTTACTCAAAGATCATGCCTCCAATTGATCTGTAGCTTCTCTACAGATCCATATCACCTCACTTACGTGCCTCATGAGCACTCATGGCTACGTCATCATCACTCCCATCATCCTTTGCTGTTGCAACCTTGGAATTAGAAGTTCCTTTGTAAATTTTTGAAAGTGTTCTATGCTTGATGGAAATTTACTTCAAACTTCTAGGGCCCCATACCAAATAGTAATCACATAAACATGAAAGTAAAATGTTGATAGAACATACCTATAGATAGAAGAAAGACAAGCCAATAACATACTTATCTTTTGTCAAACATAGATGAAGTAGGGTGGCCTTACGACAGTCAACAAGATGCTTCAACAAGCAAAGTCTTCTTAAGGTCATCCAACCAAATGTGTCACACAACCCTCAAGACAACTCCATAAAGTCAACCCAAAGTCAATGAAATTCAATGCAAAACAACAGCAACAAAATGTCAACTCAACAAGGTCAACGTCAATGTTCAACCTCGGTATGTGTGCCAATCAATGCAGCCTTCAAAAATCAAACTTTTGGTGAAGTTTGGAGGTCAACGGACCAAGCGTTGACCAAAGTCAACATTGCCCAAACTTGCGTTGAAGCCCTAGACAGATCTGTACCAAAAAAGCCCTAGCTGCTGCTCCACACATGTGAGAAGAAAGTGCCTCCAAAAGTGATCTAACCAATGAAATACAAGAGAGAAGGTGTGATGAGTTGATGATGACATGACCTCCAAGTCTCTCCAATTTATATCCATCTGTGAGGGTGCGTGACACATATTTTGGGCTCTCAAGCCTACATTACAATTCTGACCGACCTTGCACATAAGTGGAATAAATTCAAAATAAATGTTCTACTCATCCGATCAAGATGATCTTTTAATCAATATTGCACCTCTCTAAAAGAGGAATCCAATAAAAATATTGGCATCATCATCAGAGCAGTACAACTTGGATTTTGGACCTAGCCGCCAAAAATTAACACTCCCTCTCAACTAGGGAGAACTCCATCCACTAATGCCATCCAAAAATCTTGCATCATCCTGCCGTAACTTGCTTTGCTGGCTTCATTATTTCAAACATTGAGTCACAAAGACATCACTCCCAGCTGACCCAAAGTCAGCTTAGAGGTCTGAAACCTTTATAGGACTCAAAGGAGTCTCATACTAACTCGAAGTCAATTGGGGGTCCAAAACCTCACTTGGACATAAAAGAGTCATATACTAACCCGCAGTTAGTTTAATTGAAATAAAGTCAGATGGAGGTCCGAAACCTCACTAGACTTGATCCCAGATCAAGAGGTTGGACACGTGCCATCCTAGACATAGAGAGTACGAAAATATCCGATGCGTCCATTGGTCTTGCTATCGGTCTCTATCCACATTTCCCACCTCATTGGCCAAGATGAGAGGTACTTCCCATGAGTTCGAAAATCCATGGGTAGGATGCATACGAGGCATAGATCAAAGAGAGGTGAACCAACTCATTAGCATCACAGTGGGGCGGAAGCCCACCAAAAAGGTTTGACAAGCCTAGCCCTGTGGTTTCTTATAGCTCCAAGAAGCTATCGCCAAAGCCCCCTGGAGCTCCCAAAGCTCATCGTCCAATAGGACCCTCAAAATAGGGTCGTTCCACGATTCCAAGATTCTCACGGAAGGTTAGGAACTTGACCTTCCCCAAGGGCTTAGTGAGAATATCCATGACCTGCTCATCAGTTCCTATATGATTGAGCCTTACAGCGCTTTGCTGAACCATATCCTGGATAAAATGGTACTTGATATCAATATGCTTGGATCGATCGTGGAACACAGGATTCTCTAACAAATGAATACCATTCTAGTTATCACAAATGATAATGGTGGTATCTAGAAAATCATGCCCGAACAACTCACTGAAGAGCTTTCTCAACCAAATATCTTCACAACATGCCATACTCGCTGCAATGTATCCGGCCTCAGCGGTGCTTAAAGCCGCCGAATTATGATTCCTTTTCATCCAAGATATCGAAGCAGAACCAAGTGTGAAGAAACATCTAGATGTGCTCTTGTGATCCACCACACTGCCAGCCCAATCAGCATCAATATATCCATGGAGTCTCAAACTCCCGGCAGTGTATCTCAGCCCATGGTTTATCGTGCCTCGAAGATATCTCAAGAGATTTTTGGCACCAACCCAATGAATGTGATGAGGATCAACCATGTGTTGACTCAAAGTGTTCATTGAAAAACATATGTCCGGACAGGAGTTCACTAAGAACATAAATGCTCCTACAAGTTGATGATACTCGGTAGGATTTCCCAATGTGGGCCCAACAACATTTCCACAAAACTTCTTAAAGTTGAGTTCCATCAGTGTTGACACAAACTTACAATCCACCATACCAAATCTCTCGAGCAGCTTCACAATATATTTTCTTTGAGAGAGGAAAATCTCACCAAGTCTCTGCCAGACCTCCGAGCCTAGGAAGTAATGCATTAGTCCTAGGTATTTCATCTCGAACTCAAAAGCGAGTTCCCTCTTACACTGATGAATGAGAGGGTTAGCACCTGTCAGGAAGAGATCATCCACATAAAGAACCAGAATGAGAGGCTTTTCTCTATCAACCTTGAACTAAAGGTTCGGATTAGCATTATTTTGAGAAAATCCCAACTTCATGAAGTAGATATATATCCTCTCGTACCAAGCCCTAGGGGCTTGCTTCAACCCATAGAGAGCTTTCTTCAACTTGCATACATGAGAGTCTCTATCCTGGACTTCGAACCCAAGAGGTTGCTCCACATACACCTCTTCCTTTATCGAACCATGCAGAAAAACGATCTTCACATGCATTTGATGGAGACTCCATCCTTGCGTGGCAACAAGGCCAATAATAGATCAGATGGTGGTATAGAAGGCCACATGTGCAAATATATAATCATAATCCATGTTTTCCTTTTGAGAGAAGCCTCGGGCAACGAATCTTGCCTTGTACTTCTTAGTACTACCATCAAATTGATGCTTGATCTTATAGAGCCATTTCGAGGTAAAAACAACTTTGTCCTCCAGTCTCGGGACCATATCCTAAACATCATTCTTCATAATGGACTTGTACTCTTCATGCATAGCATCCTTCCAAACTTACTTTATGGCTTTTTCAAATGATCCAAGCTCATATTGTACGATTGTACTCATGGCTGCTAGATACCCTTGGTATCTATTCGACTTCTTGCTTTCACGGAATGTTCCCCTTGGGGTCATATGTCTCTCGGCATCTTTGAGAGTATCCCTGAGCCATGAGGGTCTTCTCTTCATTGAAGGTGGATCAATAGGGTCCATTGGCCCTTCAACATCGGGCATCATCTCATCCTTCGACTCTTCCTACTTCCTTGTTCTTTCATCATTGTCTTCCTTGGAGCTAGGAAGATTTATCACTTTCCTAAGGGAAGCATCTTCATCAAAGGTGACATTGTGGCATATCTCGACTTCTCTTTGACCAGGGACATAGATTCTATATGCCTTCGAAGTTTCGCTGTAGCATCCAGCTTTCTTCTCTTCTCTTTCGACACATGAAAGTAAATAGGACAACCAAAAACTCTAAAATGAGAAACATCAGGTTTCTTACCAAATAATACTTCTTTGGGAGTTTTGGAGTCCAGAGTGGAATGTAGGCATCGATTTTGTACATACACAACAGTGTTCGCAACTTCTCCCCATAGAAACTTCAGAAGATCCTGGTGACATAGCATGGAAAGGGAAACTTCAACAATGGTCCTATTATTTCTTTCAACAATGCCATTTTTGTCAGGATATACATGGTTGTGGTCTCTCTCTTAATTCCAGCTTCTCTGCAAAAGTCATTGAACTCGATTGACTCATATTTCGGTGCCATTATCAGTCCTAAAAATCTTGATCTTCTTTCGTGTTTGATTTTCCACCAAGACCTTGAAGGTACGAAACCATTTCAATGCTTCATCCTTATTCTTCAAGAAATATATCCAAGTCTTGTGAGAGAAGTCATATATAAATGTCATGTAATAATAACATCCTCCCAAGGATATCACATGAAGCATACCAGATATGTCAAAATGTATCAATTGCAAGACATCAGATGTCTTTGTGACACTTGAGGGGAAAGATCACCTTGTTCCTTCAACACAACCTTGACATACACCTTCATGATCATATTTGAATTTGGGCATCCCTATCACCACCTTCCTTGCTTCGGGAAGGGATTTTTCATGAAGGTGTCAAAACATCTGGTGCCATAATTCGGTTTGACGAATTGTATTACACGTCATAGCCCCTAATGGACTTCCTCCAACCTGGTAGAGTGTATCAACTCTAAAACCAATAGTAAGAGTTTCCTTGAATCTCTTCTTCCAGATGCGTACCTTTCCATCAACAAATTCCACCTTGAAACCTTTATCTTCCATGGCCGAAATAGACACAAGGTTCTTCTTCAAATTAGGTACATACTATACATCTTGGAAATAGAGGACTTGACCTTGAGATAAATGGAGGGTCACAGTACCTGTCCCTTTCACGGGATAGGTGGCATTATATCCAATGATAATTTGCATATTAGTATCCTTCTCAATCAAATCAGAGAGGGCTTCTTTAAAACCAGTGAGGTTCCTTGAAGCACCACTATAAATAAACCAGACATCCAGGGTGTCGGGTGGAGATGCAGCAGAGAGGGCATATACAAGAATGAATTCGTTTCTTTTATTGTCAACAACATTAGATTCATCATACCTAGAATTTCTTGACCTTTTGAAAGGTTTCCAATTTCCATTATGACCAGAGGGAGACCTCCTCTTTCCTTTGAACCTGTTGTTCCTTTGATTGCCATTCCCCCTGTTGTTGTTGTCATCATCCCTTGGAGAATCCATTCTATTAGGGAATTCTCTAGCATAGTGGCCAAACTTGTTGCATGTGTAACATCTTCCTTTCTTTCCTTTGGCCACTGCTCTTCCATGGTTCCTCGAACCACCATTGTTCTTCTTCTTAGCACGAGTAGTGAAGGCTTCATTTCCTTCATTTTCATATTCCATCATTCTTGTCTCCTATTGAGTGCATCTCAACAATACTTCATCAAAATCATGAATCACATTATTATTGAGAATGGTAGTATTGAATAGCAAGAAGGTTATTCTTGATTTCGGTCAACTTCAGAAAATAGGATTGAATGGATTCATCCTTGCCTTTCTTGATATTCTTCAATTGGTTCTTAAAGAAAATAAATTGATTTGCATTGTTAGCCCTCAACATGTTGACCAAATTATCATACATCTCTTTATATGTGCCCATATCAAAGATTTAAGAAACCAAAATTTTATGGATGGAATCTCGGATAATCAACTTAGCTATGATTTCCCCTTTTCTATACTTCGTCTTTGTAGAAGTGGGTGCAGTTGATGGAGGTTCTTGGATTTTTCCTTGCACATTGTCCATGACATCTTGATCTTCCAAGACCAAGTCCAAAGACATCTTCCAAGCATGATAGTCAGACTTTCCATTCAACTTATCGTTAGCTTTGAAGACATTATAATTTGAGGTACCCATGGGTCCTTGAAAAATAATACTTCTTCGTTGATTGCTCTCAACGCAAGCTTGGGCTTTTTATTCACCTTAGCTCTGATTCGATGTAAATTTTTGAAAGTGTTCTATGCTTGATGCAAATTTACTTCAAAATTCTAGGGCCTGATACCAAATAGAAATCACATAAACATGAAAGTAAAATGCTGATAGAACATACCAATAGATCAACGGAAGACAAGCCAATAATATACTTATCTTTTGTCAAACAGAAATGAAGAATGGTGACGTTATGACAGTTAACAGGATGCTTCAACCAACAAAGTCTTCTTAAGGTAAGCCAACCAAATGTGTCACAAAAACCCCAAGAAAACTCCATAAAGTCAACCCAACGTCAATGAAAGTCAACGCAGTCCTGTCAATGCAGTCAACAAAAAACAACTGTAGCAAGGTTAAAGTCAACATTCAGCCTTGGTATGTGTGCCAATCAATGTGGCCTTCATAAATCAGACTTTTGGTGAAGTTTGGAGGTCAACGGACTAAGCGTTGACCAAAGTTAACGTTGGTCAAACCTGCGTTGAAGCCCTAGACAGATCTGCACCAAAAAAAGCCCTAGCCACTGCTCCACACGTGTGAGAAGAAAGTTCCTCCAAAAGTGATTGAACCAATCAAACACAAGAGAGAAGTGTGTGATGAGTTGATGATGAAATGACCTCCAAGTCTCTCCAATTTATATCCATCTGTGAGGGTGTGTGACACATCTGTTGGGCTCTCAAGCCTACATTACAATTCTGGCCGACCTTGCACGTAAGTGGAATAAATTCAAAATAAATGTTCTGCTCATCCGATCAAGATGATATTTAGATCAATCTTGCACCTGTTCAAAAGAGGAATCTAATAAAAATATTTGCATCATCATCTGAGCAGTACATCATGAAGTTTGGACCAAGTTGCCCAAAATTAACATCCTTTGTCCTTCTTCTTAGGAAAAGTGTTGGTGAAGTGTCCAAGTTTGCCATAGTTAAAGCATTGGACCTTGGATAGGTCCCTCTTCTTCTTCCCTTGCTGCGTTCGTTCATTTAGTGCAAGGGTTGCATCATCTTCCTCTTCTTTCTTCACCCTGACAGTTTCGCTGCTATTGTTTTTCCTCTTGGTAATTCTCTTGATCTCCTCCTAACGGAGGATTGCCCACATGTCCACCCAGGATGGTAATGTTGCCCTGCACAATATGCTCTAGACAAACGTTTCCCACTTCTCGGTGACATATTCGGGGCAGTCCTTACCAAGAGCCCTTCATCTGGAGTCACACCCATGGCAATCAGTTGATCCCGGATAGTGTGAAGTCGGAAAAGGAAGGGATCTATCTCCTCACGCTTCTGCATATGGAACAACATCATATGATTCTATAGAAGCATCTTTCTTTGAATGGAGCTTCACTGATACATCGTCTCCAAGGCTATCCACATCTCATTTTCCGTCTTATTTTTGGCAATATGTGGCACGACGTGATCTTTTAATCATTCCATAATAAAATTCTTAGCCCACACTTGTTTTTACTTGGATTTATTTAGAGGATCTAGATCTGCAGGCTCAACTAGGACATTCTTTGCATGGTTCTTGATGTCGTACTCATCCAGGACTATCCATATCCTAGCTCTCCAGATGACGAAGTTGGACACACCGTCCAACTTGTCCTAATATCTTATCCCATGAGAAGTCATATAGCACAAATATAACTAAAAAATACTCTTCTCCCTCTTTCTGCCACAACACTCAGCAAAACTGCTGGAGCTGGGTTTCTTAGCGATCAGAAACCCTCTATAGTAGTTAATCCCTCTGTCAATTGATTTCCCTCCTAGAAATATTCAGCCAAAAAAATTGGACAGTTCTCTACGATCACCCTCCTGATCGAATCTCAGATTTGTTTGGCTCATATCTGCTGAGTGACTATCTTCCTCTCGCTCTTTTTCGACTTAGCTAGGCATAATTCTACACCAGCAGAATCTCCACCACACCAGCAACTGCTGAAGATCTGAAGCACTGCTTTTGGATCTCAGAAATACTTCTCAACAACAGAAAGTAACCAGGAATGCATCCCTTTAGCTGGCCTCTGCATGAGCATAATGGCCCAACACAACCTTTGCGCAGTGCAGGATGCTCCTACATCCCTCTGGAAGGCACTGTGTTGTCTCTACATCATCCAAATGGGACTGCGTTAGTCCCTTCATAGCCTTTGTTGGGAGTACGTCCTCCTAATGTTGAGCTGCCCTCTCTGGATCTGCTACTCCAGCTGCTACCCTGTAGAAAATATGTCTTCAACGGATTTGCTGGAGATTCAGCTTGATATGCAATCACTCAGATACCATGTGAGAATTTCTAAATACAATAATACAGAAATCCTACTGTAGTACCTTGATTTACTTCTCCTACTTGTGATTTAGTTATATAAGTTATTTTTAGAAAATATTCAGAAAATACCAAAGTAAACACAACTAAAAACCTACACACATTCAAATCATTTAATGAATATTACGCTCATTCGACAAAGTGACACACAAATTTTTCAGACAATTTTCCCTGAAAAAACGTAATGCGGGAAAACCGATGTAATAGATATGAGGGTTTATTATTATTAAGTAGAATCTGAGTATAGCAAATTTGGGCACCTTAATGGTTAATCCGACATATAAAAAATAGATCTGCAGCTAACCTATCGTTCCGGAGACTGAAACGTTGACTGATCCAAACCCTCAAATGGGATTTATAAGACTCGGCCAAATTCTACCTCTAGAAACCCCAGCGTTGCCCTTGAAGCCCCTGCGCTAGTGCTGCTAGCCTCTATGTGCCTCTACGTTGGCCTGGAGAGGGCTCTGTAACCCCATATTGGCTGATGCAGTCCCTACGCTGCCCTGGATGACCTTTGCGTAACCCTGGAGGGTCACCTGTTGCTCAGTGCTGCCCTTTCTGGGCCCGCATAGTGGCTGAAGCCCTCTGTGCTACACAGCTGCTGCATAGATGTTGTTGCTACCCCTGCTCCTCTGCGTTGATCATGATTGCTACTTCTCTACCTCTTGTCGACTCTTGGCTCCAGGATCAGATCATCCCTTCAACCAATACTACCCCTCACTATAGAAAAATCTTCTGGAAGTTCTTAGCAAGCCTGCCCTAGAATTCCAGCTTAGTCTCTCAGCTCATCCTCTGTGCGTGTGTCTCCAACTGACCCTCAAACCTTTCCCTTATACTTTTTCGTTGAGACATCAACGACCATGATTTAATCTCTTATCGACGGCTAATATTAAAATATTGCTTGATCCACGTCACTTAGAACATTTCATCACACGTGTTTAATTAATTCACTTTAATTTTTCTAATTCCCTTAGTTAGACTTAGGGTCCTCATTAAAAAAAATTAATTATTTTAATATCTCACACATTAGATGAAATTTCTCCAAACTCTTTCTGGGTTTTGGATTTCTTGTGTGTCTTATCCCCTCCACAAAATTTTTGGGCTAGATCACACTCGATGCTACCTAAACACTCAAAATATCAACACAAATAGGCCCTCTCTTGAGTCAAAGGACTCTAATAGAAGGTCAGGATATTGAATGCTACAATTGTCACAAGCATGGTCATTGCTACCCACCACTTATGGGTGGTGTATATAGGATAGATGTTTTCTCCTAGATGGTGCTCAACCGACAACCAACAACCCCTTGTATCCATGAGATAGCTCGATGTGTCATTATCTCTACCACTTGAGGCAACCATGTGGTCCCTCGCCCTCTTGTTATGATTGTATGTTTGAAGGTGGGCCTTCCAACCTTGAAGGTATGTCTTTTCATTTGTATAGTTGAATAGTTTTCCTTACTTGTCATGGGAACTTTTACGCATGGATTGGTGGGGGGATTCGAAAAAAAGAGTGGGTTAGGTTTGTATCCCTATCTCCACTACCCGATTTGGCGGTTACCCTTGTATCCTAGTCCCATGGAATATCCTTTACTAGAAACTAGCTTTAGGGTTAACAATACATAATAAATATTTATTTTGGTTGTGTTCCCACTTCCTGAAACCACATATATCACCCCCTTCCACTAATTTTAGCCCCATTCATCTCTTTTCCCATCCGGGTCCACATAGGGTTGGCCTCCCTCTCCCCTTGTCCATACCTTGTGTTACATAGAAATTTGTCACCGTCCCTGCAATTCCCCATCCCGCACATTGGAGGGCTTATTTCGTGACCTGTGAGCAGTGACACGATCTGAAAACACTTTCATGACATTCCCCTAGACATGGAATTTCATTTCTCTGAAGACAACTCCTTGTGAAAAACTCTAAAAATAGCCTTTCTATCCTTGGAGCGACTGCTCAGTGTCATACCCACGCCAATGGGGGATATCCTCCAAAGAGGGTGCGCCAACTGGTGCACTGTCTCAGTGTTGTACCTGCGCCAGGCTTAATAAGGAGTGTTTTTTAAAAATAATTGGCGGAAGATTGACTCCAACAAACTCTTGAACTGGACTCTAAATCGAGTTGGGATGTTTGGCTCCGGTTCTCCATGTAGAGGAAGTGGTTTTCCACCTCTCATGGAAGCTTCCTTGAGGATAGGGCCAATCCCATGATTGTAGGGATCCCAACTCCCCTTCCACCATCTATATAAGCTTGCCATTTCCCTTTGCAAGCTAGTCTCCAAGAGCCTTCATAGCCTAAAGAATGCTGCAATAGTCCTCATAGAGCCAAATCAATAGCAAGGAGATTGACAATCGAAGACAGAGGCTTGTCCTTATTCTCGACAAGCTTTACCGAGACGTATTCCACTGACGACCCACCGAAGGAAGATTCAGCGTCAGAGCCAGGTTGTATTTTCCTTTGTATGAATTAATGATAAACGACTATTGGTTATTGTTCCACTCGTATTGTTCATTATGACCATGAGTTGTGTCTCCTCTGACTGATACATAATTTCATATATCGGGTTTTACGCTTGTGTTTTTTGTATTTCTTGTGTGTGCAGGTGTTCGATCGCGGCAAGTGAGAGGATTGTGATCTGCTAGAGCAAGGAAACGGGAGTGCCATATTCTCTACAAACAACAACGTTGGACTTGAGATAGGCCTTCATCGCAAGTTGGTTTATTGCAATTAGGAACTTGCACCTTAGCGTGATACGATTGTTGTTAGACCCGATCTGGGATAGTAGGGATCGCCTCTGTTCACAGAGGGGATTTACCTCTACAACAAATTGGCGACTCCACTAGGGAGTTAGCGTGTTGTTTGTTTTATAAACTAAAGACGGAGCCTGAAGTTAGCCAAATAGCCTTCGAAACACTCTTGCTCTGCATTAGCGAAAGTAGATGAACGCTGCTTCAGTCAATCTCTGGTCTAGTTTATGAACTAAACACTTGGAGTATTGTTTTGTCTTTCGGTCGATTCTTGACTTTGCTTGCTTGATCAACTCTTTTGGCTGGGTCTTTTTGTGTGTTTGGCTTTTGTTTTCAGCTTCAACATCACTGGTTTGTTCCTTGGATTGCTCTTTTTTGTTTTTCCATAGTAAACTTGACTGGCGCGCTTATTAGCTTGACAGTCGCGCCAATTGGCGCTAGTTGCCAGTTTACTACCCGCGCCAATCCTGTTATGGTGCTAGTTTCCGCCTGACAGTCGCGCCAATCCTGAAGGTGCTAGGGTTTGCTCTGTTTTGAGCTTTCTGAGCTTGATCTGTGTGTTTGGTTTCATTTTGACGACTGCTTGAGTGTTCTGGAGCCTTCTTTAACTGACTGTGACCTTCATCCTTTGGTTGTTTGCCCGTTTCTATCGATTTTACATTCTAGCCCTAGGGCATCTAGGTGCTATTATGCATCGAGCCTCCCTTGGGAGTTTTTGGTTTCTATCTGTTTAGTCAACTTTGTGATTGCTCCTCTGCATTCGTTTAGTGGTTGTTTATCGTTTCATTGCATTATTTGAGTGATTGGCTTCTTCTTCATTCGAATTCCGCCTTGTCTCGTTTTGGGCCTAGATTACATGGTTCATGTGAGTCTTTGAGTGTCTTTTGATTTGAGGGACTTTTTGTCAATTTGAGGTCTGATCGTGTGCTTGCATTGAGTGAAATTTTATTATTTTTCTCTTTTTCTATCACTTCTCAAATCGCTTCTTATTAGTTTTCATTTTGTTTAGTGCACTTTGCTCTTAAACATTGAAAATACAAAAAATCTCTTTTGCTTTGATTAGTTAATGAAAATCGAATCTTTTCTGTGTCATTAGTGATTTGTAACTTTGAAAGAAAAGATTTTAGTTTCCATTAGCTGCATTAGAGACGTTATTGGTTGTTGTCTGATCATTTTGTTATTGTGTGAAAATCTCTTAACTCTCTCGTAATTAGCTTTCATCGAATGAAATGATATACTGTGGCATGTAGTGTGCATTTAGGAGGTTTTGAGACATAACACTCGCTAGGACCTGAAAACTGAAACATAATTGAAGATAAACATTAAAATTTATTCAGTTACACTAAGAGCAACATTGAAACGTTATAAATATTTGAAAGTCCTATGCTAGAGCGTGTTAGAACATCCACTTTAGACCTGGTGAACATGTTGCCTCTTAGCTTTAGATAGCACTGAAAATGCAGACTTGCGCTCCCCGTACCGTCGCGTATATAAAGGGAGACCCCTATAGGTTTTCTATCCTTTATCCACAGGAAGCCGAGTCTGCCGCCCTATACCCGTGATACACCGAACACAGCATTCGGGGAGACTACCTGCACGTACGGAAAGTCCTTGGTCGATTTCTGTTTCATTTTGGAAACCAAGGTGTATATTGCAGTTCACGGATATTTGGTACACCCTTTGTGCCTAGTTTTTCCTGAGCAGTCATTTGGTCTTTTCTGACTCCCTAAACTTGAAAAGACCGTCTAGCGCTTGTCCTTTCACGCTTGTATCAACTCTGAAAGAGATAGAGTCATCTTTTTATCGTTTCTCGACTCTTAAAACATGAAACGGTAGAATTTCTAAGTTTCAATATCGTAAAATAAATCACGCGATCTGCGCCCTATTAGATCTACCAAAGCGGTGGCGTTTGATTGTGTGCCTTGGTTTTTGCTGACTTCATGTGTTGTGTTTGATCTTTTCCTTCATTGATCTTTATTCAGATGGCGAACCCTACGAGTTTCGTCTCTTTGGTGATCATATCGATTCATGGAAGTCTCGCAATCCTCTGTTCAACATCGACGACCCATTGTTGGAGTTTCCAGCAGGGCCGATTCTATACGACTTCCTTTGGAGGACCGGTGAGTTCAATTGGCCCTTATCAGGCCCTTCAGTCCGGATTTGAAACTTAACATTGCCTCTCTGCCTCAGATTCGCCTCTCTTCTGTTATTCCTCCTAGTCCTCACCGTCTATTATGAGATCTAGCGGCAGGTTCAGATATGGGTGCATCCAGCCATTCTCATAGTGAGGAAATCCCCACGTCTGGTGAATATTACCAGTTGTTCCCAAAAGACAACCTCAAGTTATCTGTCATGTCTTCACTCGGTCCTTCGCTACCAGCAGGGTATAGATATTTTAGTCAGATTATGACTGCCGTAGCCTCGATGGCGATATCGACCCCTTCTACGAGGCCAGTTATTCCTTCATTTGGGATGTCTCCTAGGACACCCATCACGTCATCCCCTCAGGTCACTTCTATACCCGTTAGGCCCACTGTTTGTGTGGCTGCATCTACACCTGTTGTTACCACTCAGTCCGTAAGGACCACATTGCTTCCTGAAGACGTCTATATAGAATCTGCTATGCCGGAGAACATCTCTCTTGAGGAGTATCGATTGTCCTTACAACAATCGAACCCTGAGGTCGGAAAATCCTCTCAAGATCCCAACCGCCCGTATTTTTCGCATTATGCACAGGACGGTACGCCCATGTACGTTTTTCCATATCAGTACGATGAGTACGGGAATCCTTTACGTTTACCCGCTCCAGAGGCTCACCTTCATGCTTAGGGTTTTCCATCTAACCAAGCTGGGCAGTCTTATAACCCGCAAGGACAACCTTTTCAAGGCCAACCTTCTGGCCAGCCTGGCTATCCTTATGACCCGCAAGGACAGCCCTTATAGGGCTACCCTTCGGGCCAGCAAGGGCCATTATACAGTCCGCAAGGACAGTATTACAACCCTTCAGGTCAACCTATGCAGCCTCTCCCTGGAGTCCAACCTGGGCAACCTCAAGGACTCATAGGTCAACCGGGGCACCAACCGGGGCCGATATACGGTCCTGGGGGGAAAGTCCAACCTTCCCAACCCATGCAAACTTAGTATCCTATTGGTCCGAATGTTGCACATCAGCCAAATCATCTTATGGTCCTATGACAGGTCAAACCGGTTACCAGCCGCCACCTGGCTCCATTCCACCACTAGGCCAACCGGCCCATCCAGTACAACCTGGTGCTCCACAACAGCCAGGTCAACCTGTGCAACCGGCACAACCTGTTCACCTGGGACAACCTGTTCAACCAGTTCAGCCCATTCAGCCTGGCTAGCCTGTCCAACCAGGCCAGCCTGCACATCCTGTCAACCTTGCTCAATAGCCGATTTACTCGATGCTGCAACCGAATCAACCGGTGCACCCTAATTATCGCTCTCAGCAGGGTCCCACCTATCAGCAACCTGTTCAACCTCAAGGCGGTTACTACCCTCGCGGTCAATCTCGACCAACTTATAATCTACCCCAAGGTTCCCATTATTACACTCAACAACCCAACTACACCTATACTTAGCAGCATAATCCACAGACTGCTCAAACGGGACCGACATACAATCAGGGTCCATACTCTGGTTATCAAACCCCGTACACTGGTTACCAACAACCGAATCAGACTGGTTATATGCCCTATACCCCCTATGGTCAGCATCCTTCAGGATAGAACCCATGGGGGCAAGGATACACTCAACCAGCATGGAGTACAGGTAGAGGTCCTTATCAAGGGCTTGGCATGCCGTTCAATTCGCAATTTCCGTTCTTGGCTACCTTGGAGTTACCGGACGTTTCTAAATTAACCAATGATGCGATTCTTCACAATCCTTATTGGCCTCTGGTTCCGACCAAGGTACCCGACGACTGCCCTAAGTTTGAAGGTAAAGCTGGTGAAGACCCCCAATCTCATGTAATGACCTACCATTTGTGGTGTTCGTCTAATTCTTGGGTCGATGATTCAATTCATCTACGTCTCTTCCAGTGCACTCTTACCGGTGCTGTCCCTAAGTGGTATATTGAACTACCTCGTGGCATCTTTCAGGATTTCAATACTTTAGCAATGGCTTTTCTGACCCACTTTCAGTTACCGGTTCGCTATGAAGCTGGGACACATCTCTTGACTTCGTTAAAGCAGGATAAAGCCACCCACATATCCGATCATATTCATGAGTGGCGACATCGTCGTAGGCTGATCAAGTTTGATATACCTGATCAACTACTAACTCATTGGTTCACCACATCCTTCATTAACAAAATCGCTCAAGATATTGCTATGGGGGCATGTGTGACTGAAGAACAGGCCATTGCGCGTGCCTAGTATCTTGATCTAGTATACTCTCAGTCCGACATGCTTTATGATATTTTGACTGATGCTCCACGCCCGGGAACCTCTAAAGCTCCACCTACCCCAGCGGTGGATGGTGTTATTGGTTCCGTGTCTCAAAATTCTCGAAAATATTTGAATGGGAAGCAAAAGTCCAATTCTTCCAATAATTCTGCTCTCCCCACTCCTCCAGATTCTGGCAAGACTGTGGAGGTCAACGCCGTTCAGGCTAATCCTACGGAAAAAGCCTCCAAAGGAAAGAAGAAGGGCAAAGGGAAATCCAAACCCGACGGCCCAAAACCAGAGTCTTCCAAACCTCGTACTGAAGACGATTCTCAACGAAAACCGAAGTACCCCTGCCTTATTTGTGAAAGAGATCATTATACCAAGGATTGTCTCCGACGATCTGAAATTAATTAACTTCTCAAAGGCTCCAAAGGGACTCTGGCAGTTCTTAAAGAACCGTTCCCCTCTCAGTAGACCCAGATGGTTGAATAACCTTCACCATATGCACCATTTGGGTCCCAGGTCTTTATGATGAATGGTGCCGCACCTGTCTCAATTGATACACGTTCGAAGGATTATACTGGATCGCGTCAGGAAGTTGGGAAGGAAGTTGTGGATGGCCCACCTCCTCCTCCTGTCTCTTGTCCTTTGGAAATTGAGAAGCCTACTGCTGAACCTGTTGTGAGGCCACCTTCTAAAGGTGTTCTATGAAGGTCTTGCTACAATCCAAATGCCCGTGCCGCTCAGCACTACAGTATTGTTGAGGATTTGGCATAGGCGCCTTCTGCTATGTCCGCATTGGAAGTCCTTCAAAGTTTCCCTTCGCAACGAAAAGCTCTATTGTCTGCAATCGGTGGAATTGATCCCACTGATTCTAGTCTTCTCACCTTCGACCTAGAAAACTTTACCCCCCGACTTCCCCATCAAATTGCTCTTGTGATACAAGTCGGGATCAATGGTCTTAACATCCATAGGGCCGTTGTGGATGAAGGTGCTTCTACTTGCGTCATGTCATCTGCCTACTGGAAGGCCATTGGCTCTCTAGAAATTTCATCATCTCCAAATGCCTTAGAGGCATTCGATGGTCGGGAATCAAAACCCCTGGGTGTTCTCGAGAGTTTGCCGATTACGTTATAGGGGAAGACAGTCAACGTAGAAGTAGAAGTGGTTGACGCCAAGCTTAACTACAACCTGCTTCTCGGCTGTAGTTGGACTCATGCTATGATATGCATGCCATCCACCCTCTTCCGACTTCTTAAGTTCCCTCATGAGGGAAAAATCGTTATTGTGGATCAGTTGTATTTCTTCACCTCCACCTCTGAGAACAACGTTCCTTACGTGGATCAGATCCCCAATCCCCCTGAGAGTGTAGGACTTGGTCTCTTCAAAGACCCCGTCCTCATGGGTATTTTTCCCGCGCCACCACCGCACACCGTTCAAGTTAATATGATCTCTAGGTCTGACGACCCATGGATCATCCCTTCGCTTGAACAGGTGACTGATTTTGGAGAATCGATGCCCCTAACTCCAGTAGAGATTAATTACTGCGAAATCGTCGCCGCATCTGATCCTCCTCCTTCTCAACATGCTCCCTCGAGCATGGATTTAGATATCTATTCTCAATCCCCCTGGCTCGGCAAGGCCGACTCGCCTGATCCTCTTAAAGAGATTTTTCCTTCTGACGAAGCCATTGTTGAAACAATGTCTCTTGAGGAGCTGCCTTGGAGCGATGGGCATCATCGTTCCTCCTTCATGCCCATCCTGGGGGCAATGTCTGATTGTCTAGAGCGTTTTGCATCTCAGGTTCCTACTCCCCCTCTCCAGACGCCTATATTGACATACGAGGTCCTTTCGGAAGGAAACCTGAGCAACATTACTCAAACCATTCCAATCGACATCTCCGTCAAACCAGGGATAGTTGAGAACATACATGTGGGAGTGACTTGTTCTCTTGATGAGATACGAGTTTATACTGATCTTTTCCGTGAATTCAAAGACGTGTTTTCTTGGTCCTATGAGGAAATGCCTGGGATTGATCCCAGCATAGTAGTGCATGAGATTCCTACCTATCCCGGTGCGAAACCCGTGCGCCAACGCCTACGCCCAGTGCAACCTCACAAAGACGCTGCCATTAAAGCAGAAATTGAAAAACTTCTGAACGCGGGCTTCATTTACCCGATTCCCCTCACAGAATGGGTCTCAAATATTGTCCCTGTAGATAAGAAACAAGGTACTATAAGAGTATGTGTTGATTACCGTGATATTAATCGGGCCTGTCCTAAGGACAACTACCCCACCCCCTTCATAGATCAAATCATTGACGAATGTGCTGGGAGTGAGATTTATTCTCTGATGGACGACTTTTCGGGGTATAATCAAATAAATATTTTACCCGCCGATCAACACAAGACTGCATTCATCTGTCCGTGGGGTACCTTTTCTTATAAAAAGCTCCCGTTCGGCTTGAAGAACGATGGAGCTACTTTCCAGCATACTATGTCTTACGCATTCCATGACATACGCCATATCGTTCAGCCTTATCTGGACGATCTGCCAGCTCACTTAGCTCGGCGGGAGGCCCATCCCGAACACCTCCGCCTGATTTTCCTTCGCTGTTGACGCTATAATATCTGGCTTAACCCTCATAAATGCGTCTTTTACGTGGATTCTGGCCATCTCTTGGGGTTTATAGTCTCCAAGGAAGGAATTCGCCTCGACCCTCTAAAGGTTGAGACTATTATTAATCTCCCATCACCCTCCTCTTTACACCAATTGCAGAGTCTGCAGGGAAAAGCTAATTTCCTTCGTCGCTTCATACCGAACTACACGGAAGTGGCCAAAGGATTCATGCATATTTTAAACAAAACGTTCCCTTTCACTAGGACGAGATTGCTCAACGATCCTTTGAGAAGCTTAAGACATTACTTTTTAATGCTCCGTTGCTTCGTCCTCCAAACTATCACCGTGATTTCACTCTATATTTGGCCGCCACATTTATCACCATAGCTATGGTTCTGGTGCAGGATGACGATGATGGACATGAACACGTTGTTTATTATCTATCATGGAATCTTCTCGACACAGAAACACGTTACGCTCACGTCGAGAAATTGGCATTAGCCGTAGTGCAAGATGTGTAGCGTTTCCGCCACTACATGCTGCTGCGTATAGTAACCGTGGTTGCAGATTGCAACCCCATGACATACATTCTATCTCGAAAATTACTGGGGGGAAAATACTCCAAATGGATCATTATCCTTCAGGAGTTCGACTTAGAGTTTACCACTGCTAAGTCGACTAAATCACTGGTTTTTGCAGATCTCATTTGCTCCCTCCCGACAGACTCCACCCCATCTCACTTTGAGGAACATATCCCGGACGAAACCCTCTTCCTTATCAGTACTCGTGATCCATGGTATGGCAACATTATTGTGTATCTTCAAACATCAACGTTCCGGTCTGAGTTGACCAGGGATGCCCGACGTCGGATTTGGCATCAGTCTCAACCCTACCGTATTGTAGGAGATACTTTATACCGGGTTGGAGTAGATTTGGTGCTCCACCGGTGCTTGACCCTGGAGGAGGCTGAAAGAGTCTTGAATGAATGTCACAGTGGCGCCTGTGGCAGTCACATGTCCGGATATGCCACTGCCTAGAAGATTCTGCATGTGGGCTACTTCTGGCCGTCGATATTCAAAGACTGTATTGTTGCAGTCTGAAAATGTCATGCTTGCCAGGTTTTTCAACGCAAGATGCGCACGCCACCTCTCCCTCTGCATCCTGTCATTACTGTCGGCCCTTTTCTAAAATGGGGCGTATATTTCATGACGTGTAACCCTCATTCGGTCGGGGGGCATGCATATATAATCGTCGCTGTCGACTACTTTACTAAGTGGGCCGAAGCGATGCCTACACTAGCCGCCGACGGTAAGACAACTGCCCAGTTTATTTTCAACCACATTATTTCACGTTTCGGGGTCCCTCAGGCCATTGTTACCGATCATGGTACTCATTTTCGAGATTACATGATGGCCGAGCTGACATCAAGATTGGGCTTACGACATGATAGCTCAACGCCATATTACCCCTAGGAAAATGGCCAGGATGAGGTTGTGAACAAATTTTTGGTCACAATGCTTCAACGGAAAATTGGTATTCATAAGTCCAATTGGCACCTCCAATTGTTCTCAACTCTATGGGCCTACCAGACGTCAGCAAAGAGTGCGACTGGATTCACACCTTTCCAATTGGTGTATGGTCTGGAAGCAACTCTTCCAGTTGAGTGTGAAATTCCTTCCTTAAAGTTGGCTATGGAACTTTTGCCCGACACCTCTCCTGAAGAAGTGCGTCTCTTGTATTTGGAACAGCTGGATGAAACCCGCCGCTTGGCTGCTTTAGTCATTGAAGCACAGAAGAAGCGGGTCAAAGCCCACTTTGATCAATCTGTATCTCCGCGTTCCTTTGTCGAAGGGGACCTCGTCCTCCTATACGATCAAGCACACAAAAAACTTGGAGCAGGAAAGTTCCAACCCATGTGGCATGGGCCTTACATAGTAAAACAAGTATTGAAAAATGGGGCTTATGAGCTCATTGATTACGAAGGAGTTTCGTTGGCGCAGCCTAGAAATGGGTTGTACCTTAAAAAATACTACTCTTGAAGTTATTTTTTTGGTGTGGTGTGTGTACATAGGTGTGTATATTCTTTTAATGTGTCAACCTCATTAAAATAATGAAACACTTTCCTGTTCAATTCGAGTCTTTGATAATTTCTCGTAAAATCGCAGTTGAGTCTTTCCTTTGATATCGTGATTTGAAACTTCACTCCATCTGCCTTTCACATGGACTGAAGCTTGGGGGGCATGCACCTCGAATTGAGTCACCATGCTGGGGGGCATGCTTACTTTTTCAAGCGTAGTTTGTTTCCGTTTCAAGCTTGTGTAAAATGAAACCAACTTCAAGCAGAGTTTCCTGATTTCAAGCTTGTGTAAAAATGAAACCATTCCCATTTTACCTCTTGTGATTTCCATCTTATCAGCCTGCTTTTTCCAGAAGAGCCTTGGTTTTCTCACTCCATCGTCATTATCTACTTGGTTGATCATATGCCTTCACTTGGTTGTTTTACCCGTTGCTAAGGAACCGCCGCGATGAGTGGTATTGTTAGCCAGCCTCTTAACCTTTACTTGTTCTGAGCAATTCCACCATTACCAGAACCAGTTGCTACCCTTTATACCACTCGTTCCTTCAGGAGGAGTCATCTTTCAACTCTTTTCTGACTCTCTAAACATGAAAATATTGTCGAGTTGCTTGTCGTTTTGATCTCGTTAAATTGGCTGCAAAACGACATCTACCCAGTATACTTTTACCCCTTTTTCGAGCTCGGATAGATTATTTATGAAAAAGGAATACCCTAGCCTATCATGACTAGGTGGGTTTCTCAGACATAGTTTTCTACCTTTTCGGATCTGAGGAACTATTTACGAAAAGGGACCTTTGGAGTTTACTTTTCCGCTATCTTTTCAAACTTTCTAAACATGAAGAGATGCCGAGTTCTCCCTTTGTCAGACTGGTTAAACCCTGATGACATTGGATTCAGTGGTAATGACGTTATTCGAGTTTCTCCTTCCTAGGGCTCGTTAAATGTACTAGGATGAATTCATCCGAAGGATGGACTTATATGACAAGCATATGGTATCCTCTTCAAGTCGTGTAAAAATAAAGAGGTACTGCCGTAAATGGTGGGGGAAAACGAAACCCGTATCATCGTCGTGCCTGCGTATGTCGCTTCGAACATGGCACTCGTCTACATTCGGTACGGGTTGGGGACATCTCATCTCGTTTTCTCCACTTGCCTCGTGGGTTTGGGTGATCCCTTTGACCTCTCATCCTCTTTGCCTTGTCACCATGACCTCTGATCTTTTGATGTCAGATACTGCCAAATCCACTGTCGTGTCGCCAATATGTTCAAGAGAAGTTGACCTCTACAAGTACCAACCTTCCTCTGATTCTCATCTGATCCTAATTCACAAAGACATTATGTTCCTCTGTCTCGTGTCGATGATGTGGGAAACACTATGGCCCACCTTCGATCAAGGTCACTTCCTGTCGACTTCAGCTCATTATCCAGGAAGCTGATCTAGAGACTCCCTTCTGGTACCTTGGAGCCTGCATGCCTCAATGGCAGGTTCTTCGCGTTCGATGTGAGGTTTTCATCATTGGCCTCCGATCGAGTGATTCTACGGGTGTTCGGTCAGCTCACTGTTCACATTCTGTGGATTTTACCTATAGTACCTTCAGGACCATTGTCACTATTGGTGGTACCTCTCGCATATGTTAACAGCTTTCATCATTGGCTGGTAATCAGGAAATGTTCTTGCATGTTCGACTTCAGCTCACTTATTCGCATGCTTGATCTTGTACTTTGTTCGAGTCGAGATGGAGCGCAAGACCCTAGGTTTTGTATGTTAGAATCCAGGCTTCGATTTTGTGGATTATTATTATTGGTTACATGACTCATTCATTGGATGGTTGCGACCATACCTGAGTCTATTTATCGATCCTTACTAGATGGCTACGTCCATGCCTCAGATCTTCATTATTTTACGCTCTATTATGGATGGCTGCACCCATACCACATATATCATGTATTTGAGATATCATTTGTACTTGTCTACGCAGGTTTTCCGATGGTAGTGTTTTCAATTGGACACATTCTCGTAAAGCATTTCATCCCTCTCTCTCTCAGGCCTCATGCTTTAGGGGGCATATGTTACACAAAAATTTGTCACCGTCCCCGAAATCCGTCCTGCCTATCGTGAGGGTCATTTATGACTCAATAAGCAAAGGTTTCGGCGTTCCTTATAAATACCATCATTGCATCCCTTGCCATGAGGACAACATTTCTTCTGTTGATCATTTCCTGAGCAGACCCCTAAAAACACCTGTTTTTGCCTTGGCACTGGTAGCCCGTTATGTACTCGCGCAAATGGGGGAAAATTAACACTGAGCCCATGCCAATTGGCGCTCTATCCCAGTTAAACACCCGCACCAATATGCTTTTGGAAATTTTTTTTTAAAAAAAGAGGCGAAGTTTCGATTACAATAACTTCGTGGATGAGTCATCAGGAGTGGTTTCGCCTGAATAACCACGGCCTTCCTCCTTTGGCCTCTTGTTTCCACCTTATGGGGAACCTCCCAAGGGATAAGGCCTCCCTTCCACTATTGTAGGGATCCCAACCTCCTCCTCTCCTCTATAAATATAACCATCTTCCATTGATGAAGGGGCTGAATGGTTGAGTCTCCAAGAGCCTTCATAGCCCAAGAATGTTGCAATAGTCCTCATAGAGCCAAATCAATAGCAAGGAGATTGAAGATCGAAGAGAGAGGCTTGTCCCCATTCCCGATAAGCTTTACCGAGACGTATTCCGTTGACGACCCGCCGAAGGAAGGTTCAATGTCAGAGCCAGGTTGTATTTTCCTTTGTATGAATTAATGATAAGCGACTATTGGTTATGGTTCCACTCATATTGTTCATTATGATCATGATTTGTGTCTTCTCTGACTGATACATAATTGCATATATCGGGTTTTACGCTTGTGTTTGTCATGTTTCTTGTGTGTGCAGGTGTTCGATCGTGGCGAGTGAGAGGATTGTGATCTGCTGGAGCAAGGAAATGGGAGCGCCATCTTCTCTACAAACAACAGCGTTGGACTCAAGTTACACCTTCATCGCAAGTTGGTCTATTGAAATTAGGAACTTGAACCTTAGTGTGGTACGATTGTTGCTAGACCCGATCTGGGCTAGTAGGGATCGCCTCTGTCCGCAGAGGGGATTTACCTCTACAACACCTTGGGTTAGGCTTGGAACGATGCCACAGAGGTTGATGCAACTAAAAAGAAAATAAAAATCATAAATTGGCCACTCTCAACAGGAAATGTACCACAAAATGAAAAACATGGTCGAGACATACAAATTTGGCATGTGGGAAAAAGCCAAACATGAGCTCTACCCCTTATCCATATCCATCACCATAGTTCCTATGGGCCCCAGATGATCCCCCTCCATCATTAAGGAACACATTATTGTCCCAACCTCTGGTGGGCGATGAAATGTCCCACCTTAAGGGGGTATCCACTGTTATATATTACACATCATGCTCTCATCCCCTGGAGCCTGGAGCAGTTATGAAGAAAAGTCAGTCAAAGGAAAAAGGCATATGAATAAGGGTGGAAAAACAAAGGTCAAGGTAACTCATGTGCCACGATTTTCTCCCTCCTACACTCGTATACCTAGGTGTGGGCTTCCCTCATTATATCTACCCTTGGACCATGACATGTGGTTTAGATGATTCCCCTGATCTCCACTCTATTACATTACTATATCATCTGCCATTTGCCACTTGAGGTATGTACTACGAACATGTGTCCCCCTTTGGTGGTTGAAACCACCTAATAGGGTCCTTGATTAAACTTCTATTGAGCTTGGAGACATTTGTACATGCTAAAGCCAACTATTGGAAGGAAATGCCACCATGAAGTACCCCATTGGTTCCATGACTTGTAATCTCTTTTATTTGACTATTCTAATGATTTTTTGTATTGGAGATCAAGGGGATGCATTGGAACTTATGTAGGATTATAGGTGGGTCTCGATTTAGGGCTTGGTCTCCATATACGGGGTCCTAGCCCTCTAGAGGGCCACATTGGCACTTTTAGGGTGAGCGTTGAGAGCCATGAGCCTCCACCATAGTAGATAATACTTAGTCCATTCGAATCCCTTAGAGGATTGTATAAATAGAAGTGATATGATTCATTTTCATCATCATCACTTGGATTGGATTAGTATCTCTTATGGAATTTTCAAACTTTTTGCTAGTGTTATCACTGGGAAATTGGACAAGAAAAGACAACATTATTAAATGTCAGATAGAAGGATTTATAGGGCTGAGGCACATTACAAAATTTGAGTTTTTTTAAAAATCTCTGAGGTCCAGAGGAAAAATAAAATTGCACACTCAAGACACTGGAAAAATGTGCCTTTGTGCGCATTTTTCTTCGATAGGTGCACCTTTTCACAACTTTCCCTCAAAAATCCGCACAGACCGGAGAGTGGCGGAAGTCACTTTTTGGGACCACAAGGCGTACTCCAGGAAAATTATCCCACACTTGAGGCCACCCAAGGACAGCTTCCTAAGCCTCCTTGGGACCTCAAGGGAGCACAAAAAGGAATCAAGTGGCACATAATGGAATCAACCCCCTCTCTGGGGTCACCATCCATCAATGTACCAAGAGAGGGAAGGATAATTTGAATTAATCTATAAAAGGCCACCAAAAGATGAACAAAGATAGAGAACATTGTTATGCTGGACAATATTGCTTTGAATTAATACAATAGTGTGCAATCCAGAGAACAAGTAGAGAGGGGATTCGGTTGTTGGCCATCCAACAACTTCAATCCTTTGGAGTAGAGATAGAGACCTTGCACCAAGTAGCTAGAAAGTAAAAACGTCCTTGCATCGGGTCTTAGAACTCCATAGTTCTAAGGGCCCCTTCGCAAGTGTGTAAGCGTACTATCTTTCTTCCTAAAAACAAGAAATAAGATGGGACATTGATGCCACTGTTTGTATTATTGTTGTGTTTGAATCTTTATGAGTTTTCGTGTTTATGTTTAGTTTAGTCTTGTTTCTCTCTACATATGCATACTATATCATTGTTTAGTGTGTTTAATGTTTTATAGCATGTTCACTAACCTGCTAACTCTTTTGTTTATCTGCCTGTGACCAAATATTAGAGGCAACGACCAATCCTCTTAAGCAATTGTGGATTGGTACACTTGTGCACCAAAACCACCACCACAGGAATAATGACTCCACTAGCTTTAGTTTTTCTAGTTAATGTGGTTGCACCTGTTGCAAAGTCCTTTTATCTACTCTGGAGTGTTGCTTGGACAAATCCCCTTCTCTTATTCTCTGTCGCTTCACCCTCAATGAAAGTCTGAAGTTAAGAAGCTTTAGAATTTTTTTTGCAAGAAATTTGCGCGCATTTCACTCAGACATACGCACCCTATTGTGCGTGTTCAACACTAACCTATGTGAAAAATTTCGCACCTGTGTGAGACATTTGCGTGCGGAAGCCAGAAGAAGAAAATATCTTCTATTTTACTCAATTTCCCATTTGTAAAGTCACTGGAAGCCTAGAGAGAAACTTCCAACACTGTGTGAGGTGCCCCACGACTGTTTAAAACTCGCTATTGGCTGCATTTGAGTATTTCTAGGTGCTAGTTTTAAAATTTCAAAGTTTATTTCAGAAAAATCCACATAGTTTAAGTAGGGGGGATTTAATTGAAATCTGAAATAAATTATTTTGTGAACATGGAAACCAAAATCAAATAGATAATTAGCTGGAGCAAGTGGCCCTAATCCACACATGCTTAGCTATTTTTTCATTTTTCCTAGTTTAAAATCATTAATTTTAGTTTAATTTTGGCACTAGGAGTTGGGACCAAGAATTAATTATCCTAAGAGAAGAAAGTAACCTCTGTTGCCTTTGCACCTTTTGGCGACCCTAGGCAAGCATATGAAATCTCTCTTATGACAATTTTCCATATCCCTTTAATTGATCACTTAGATTAACTAGGCAACATTGTAAGTGGCTCGTATCCGCACATGATTTTCTTATATCAAGGAACAATCAAACCTATATTAATGGGGGACGTGTAAAGGATCACCGCATATCCACATATTAAAACTATGCGATTGTTCACTTCTTACTCACACACTTCCACACCATAAGTGAAGTAAAGACACCTTAAAAATAACCTAACTAAACTCATTAACTCTCCCCACAGGGGCCACAAGAGAAATTATAGTTTAGGTTAGGACCAAGGGGGTAGGCATCCAATAAGCCACCTTGGTCTGTTTACATCTTGAAACGTAGAAGTTGACTTTTTAGGGAACCTTAAAATCTGTCTATCTGCCCAGGGAGAAGAAAACCCGAGTGCCACAGAGACCCGATTCAGAGGGGGTTAAGCTTAGGCCCAATGCATGTGGTATTATTTGGGGCTACTTGACCTGTCTAATACTCGGTACTGATAGTTGATTTACTAAGAAGCTCAAGACTCAAACGCTCATGTGGGATGACGGTACTTAGTGGCCAAATCTAGGGCATCCTTCCCTATAGGTGACAGTGCAGGTGACACTAGATCCTCTACCCATTACCTTGGTTGATTCTTTGACTGCTGGAAGGTGTCGCCAGTTCTTTCAGGACGTTAGCCTTAGTATCCAGCCGAAGATATTGTTGCAAGGCCCAGTTACAATTGAGAGTTTGAGGACGTTTAGGTCTCTAGGATTTTGAGTATCACGCGCAAAAACAACCAAAACCGTTTTTTCGATTGCTTGATCACATAGAAATAGTTTAAAGGAAAATTATTTTTTGTTTTCGCTTTGTTTTATGTATGTGGTCGCCATTCTTTGATACTTCACCTCTCATAGAACTGAATATTTTTTCGAAAGCCATACCTAGTCGACACCATAACAGACCCAATGGGACCTCGTCAATCTAGACGTCTTTTGGACCTCCTCCCATTACTGGGAGGAGTTCCAGGTCTTTCGCCATTTAGGAGTCAAAGACATAAAACTCACCCTTATCGGTTCATTATTTATTGGGGCATATTTAGTTGGTAACCCTCGACGGTCACCCAATGGCACACCAGTGGACACCCCCACAGGGTTACCACATACCACTCCTCCCACAACCCCTAGGGGGCAGAGGAGTGCTACCCATTTTGGAAGCCAAGTGAACACACAGCTGGGTACGTCGCATACAAACCCCATATCTAACCAAAACATTGTGTCTTCACAATGTGCAATGGCTCTCAACCCACAATCATTGTTCTTAGCATCATTGAACTTACCTGATCTAACCAAGTTAACGAACGACCCTATTGCACATAACCCAACGTGCCCCCCCATGCCCACGAAGCTCCCTTCGGACATTCCGAAGTCCGAAGGGAAGAAAGCAGAAGACCCAGGAAATGACATAATGAATTTCCACCTGTGTCGTTTGTAGAACAACATCATTGATGATACTATTCAACTGAGACTATTCTAGCGCACCCTAACCGGACTAGTTGCAAAATGGTATGTGGAGCAACCTTCTGCTACACATGGAACCTTTAGCACCCTCGCTAATGTGTTCCTAATGTATTTTCAATTACCCATCCACCATGATTCCAAGATGGATTACTGACACACTTTAGACACACACCAGTTGTCCATATCTCGGACCATCTCCACAAATGGTGATGACATCGTAGTTTGTGCAAAGCCAAACTCGACGATCGAGTTCTGCTGAACCTGTTCCTGAAAAATTTCATTGTAGAGATTTCAAAAGACGTAGCAACTCAAAAATCTACATTTGAAGAGGACACCATCAGTAAGGCCCAACAATTCGAATTGATTTACACGCATTTGGGATATATTTATTATATCCTACCTAACGCCCTTCTCATGCAAACTTACAAAGAATTGTCAGGCGCATCGAACTCCGTAGACAGATTGATCGGGTTACTGACCCAAAATCACCTAAGCAATAGTGTTCAGTACCCCGATTACACAAATTATTCTAACCAGAACATCCCGCAACCCAGATACCAGATTCATCATGCACCTCGCAAAACATGACCAATAGGGCACAATCGTACCACCATCAGCAAGGAGTTCCATATCCTCTGACTTAGGGGACCCAGTACACAACTATAAATTTTGATGTAAGAGCTCCCCCCAACAACCATTCACAAACCAAGGACAAGGACCACAATATTCCCAATCCCTAGCACAAAACCCACCCATGAAAAATAATACACAGGTGAACTTTATGAAACCTTCCCAAGCACAACCGCACCAATCATATAATCAGGATAATCCTAGCTATCCTCCTAACGTGACAAGGAAAAAAGAAAAAAACAAACCAAAGGGAAATCCTGTACAGGGGGCAACAATCAACAACGCCGTCTGGCATATCAGGCTCAAGGAAAATCCAACCGAAATAAAAAATAGGAGCCAAACAAATCCCAAGGGCAGAACAAGAGGGCGAATATTCAAACCAACCACTCTTGTGCAATCTGTGGTGAGTATGACCATTACACTAACCACTATCCCAATCTCCCTGAGTTGAAGAAGCTTCAAGGTAACCATGGACAAGGGGGATCCTCACAGTAGACAACTGTCATGTAGGAGCCTTTCCCCCACCAAGGGAAAATTAGCACCCAACAAAAACAAAGAAACTCTCGATGATTTTGGAAAAAACAACCATGAAATCTACATGAATGGCGAAGAAATGTTTTTTCAGACACGAAACCAAAATTACGATACCCCACCAGACACCAATTCATCAGGGGCTAGCACGAGTGCACCAATAACACCATTGATGATATCAAATAAACCTACCGAACCTTTGCCAAATATGACTAAGGGACCAAATAGGTGAGCAAGAAACCATTCCAAAGTGGCCCATAACTATAGAATTATGGATGGTTTAGCCCAATCTCCCACTTCAATGTCAGGTTTGGAGGTGTTACAAGCATTATCAAAGCAAAGGAAAGCCTTAATTTCCACATTAGGCACCATCGACCCTGTCGATTCGCACCTAATGGATTTCAATATAGATAAAACTGCCCCTAGGCTTCCTTCAATGGTTGCCTTCCAGATATTGGTATCAGTTCAAAACATCATCATTCGCTGATGTATAATTGACGAGGGTGCATCCACATGTATCATGTCAAAGAACATTTGGAAAAAGTTAGGGTCTCCCGAACTAAAGCCATTAGACATCACACTCAAAGCATACGACGGGCGCCCATCAACTCCCATCGATCTCTACCAAAATGTCCCGGTCTGCTTAGCTAGAAAGACAGTCCTTATAGACATTGAAGTCTTGGATGCTCAACTGGATTACAATATACTCCTTGGCTGAAGTTATATGTATGCCATTTAAGCCATATCCTCCTCTGTCTTCCGAACTATGATGTTCCCCCATGAGGATCGCATCATTACTGTCAACCAATTGACATACCAAAACAAGATATCCCTAAAACACACTGACGTAGTCCTACCCTATGTAGACACATCTACTGAGACGCTTACACAGTACCAAGAATATGGCCTCGTCCAGTTCAAACCGCCGTCCATCCTTGGGTCATTCCTAGGAGATCCCCTTGTCATACCAGAATCATCATATGATTTCACAGAGGATTCGGTGTGCATGATGTCTACATCAAGCACCAAATCCAACCAAGAGATGGAGAAAATCAATAATGACACCGAGTCCTTGGCCACGACAGCCTCTATAGCCTACGCCGCCTCCCAAACTCCTTTCCTCTATCCCTAGCTGGTTTTGTGTGACAACAAGTCTTGGCCACTGTGGTGTTACCAAACATATCATTTTCAATTTAAGTTTGGTACCTGGTCCCACCTACCATGATGGGAGCCATGAACATCACCTCTACATAGTTAATCCCCCTCAATCCTTAGGAAGCCCCATCTGTTAAGGATACTGTCGCAAACATCCCTGCGAAGGAAATTCCCATCGAAAAACCAACAAGAACAATAGTAAAATAGGGAAGAAGGTAGAGAACCTCACCATGCAATGGGAATTACAACCTTGTGCCGTATGCGACATAGTAGAACACCCTACCCACATTTGCCTAGAGATGAACGAGTTAAAACCTCTCCTTAGCTATGCAGTAAATATCGTAGTAACAAGTACCCGGAAAAAGGAACCAGCCACCAAAAATCAAGGCAAGGCATTGCGTACCAATCACACATTCACTACCTGTGTCCATTATGGGAACTACACCCATCATTTCCCAGAAATTCCATGATACAGGGACGTCTTACACACCATCGAGCAATCCTATCAAGAGGATCCCTCCATCTAGTCAACTCGAGATGAACCTCACTTCATTTTATACCTGTAGGAGGCACGAAAATCACCAGAAAGACTCCCAGCCATCCCCCCTCCCCCTATTGAGCATTGTGCACTCTGTAACAAATGAAATAATTTCATCACTGAGTGTCCAACCCTAGAATTGTTTGTAATATCCCAAATCTGGACTGCTAGCAAGGCATGCCTGAAAAATGCATTTTTTAGGAATGGATGCTACAACTCTTGAAACTAGCCCTTGGATCCCTTATATATGAGTATCTAAGACCTAAATCCAAGAGGGGATTAGAAACAAATCTTTCTAGGTGGGTTAAACAAATCTCCCACCCCT
This sequence comes from Pinus albicaulis, assembly GCA_034641835.2. Classification (NCBI taxonomy): domain Eukaryota; kingdom Viridiplantae; phylum Streptophyta; class Pinopsida; order Pinales; family Pinaceae; genus Pinus; species Pinus albicaulis. The sequence continues at coordinate 1,409,046,102 of CM076575.1, forward strand.
AGTACAGCTAGAAAATTGCCCAAAGAAGGGATTACAACACTATGTGACAAAACTGCTCAGAAAATAATGTTGTTCAGCCCAATATATGTAGGAGGCCAATATGTAGGCTCAATCATGTCATTTAAAATAGTATTTCAAGATTATATTGAAGCCCATATATCATATAACATAAAATAGGAAACTTTACATGAAGAAATGCCCAAAATAAGAGGCTGCAACCATATGATATGACTGTACAAGATTGACAGCATTATTTTATTAGCTGAAAAGAGCTATAAGTTACACTTCAAATCTAGAGCAGATCTGTGTACAAAAAGATAGATCTCTATCAGATCTGTACACTATAGTGTCTCCTCTTCAAAATCTTCTTGGGGTTTTTAGCAGAAAATGTAGTACATGGAGTAGATCTAAGATCTAATGCAGCTAATCTGCAGAATGATTCAGAATTTATGAAGCCAATACATCAGTATTCAGATCATATCTGAATGGAACATGGATTAGTTCTGTAATCCACGGATCACCACAGTGAAGGGAAGATTCCCAACACTAGAGATCTCTCCTCCTTGAAGTGCCAAAAGACACTGCAACTTTCTCCTCGCAAATAATGCAGTTATGGAAGATGGACTGCACTATTGGCTATAGAGCATGATGTGGCCTGATGCCAAGATCTGAAAATGCACTCTCCTCATCCAATACTCTCTTGCCAGGGGGATAGAAGGCTTTCCCACTGAAAAGAGGCACTAGAATGGCTTAGATCTGAATAGATCTAGCTTCCACTTGTTGCAGCTTACAAGGAAAACCAAACCCTCAACCAGATCTGTGTTGTAGTTGGAAGAAGAGCTTGGCCAAATGCCTGATAGTGGTCAAGAATGCAATACTCCTCCAAGAGCTGCTCTACGAAGGAGGTGGGATTCTCGATTAGGAACACCCAAGTGCTAAACAACACTATTCTCAGCTAAACAACTAGAGAATGAGAAGTGTCTAAGCAGACAAATCCTTCATAAATAATATCATCAACAACCCCCCTCATTCTATCCTCCTCCTCCTTAAATAAGATGGAATCCTTGCCAAACCATAAACCATCTCAATGATTTAGTTGCATTCACATGATTAGCCTCCAACTAAAACTGCGCTGCGCCTCTAGGTGGTTCAATGTATCTAGACAACGCTGTTGATTTGGTCCAGTTGACCCAGTCAAATGACTTAATCCCTTTCACACATAAGGGTGTTTTGCTAAAGTAGCCCAGATTTAGCCTTGTTCACAAGGGCATGTATTTATTATGTTGTTTTAGGAGTTTAATTTATCCTCCTTTACAATTTTATTGTTGCAACAAGAAAATTAAAACAAAATAGAATATTCCTATTAGCTTGACTAATTAGGAATATTACAGTCCTCCCCTCCAAAATGTTGCTTGTCCTCGAGCAACTGATAAGGTGAGTGCTGAAATTCATCTCTCCCTCCATTGGTGTCACAAACAAAAGATAATATTTTCTCATAAGCTAAGTGACGACCAAACCATCCATCCATGACTTGCTCCAATAACGTTCTCATGAGAGGCAAACAACTCATCTCACATGGAAGAAATAAATCACCTGAAACAATCATGGTTTGCCCAATGCCCTCCCTGAAATATAAAACATAAAGTACAGGGAGTGTAGTCATCCCATAGGGCACATGCATTCCTCCCCTCCTTCCTCCATTCATCCCTATAAAAAGAATAAGTATATCATCAATATAGGGGATCAAAAAAATATGCCAACAATCTAAAATTTGTGCACATGGAGGTGGATCATAGTCCCATATGTGGAACCAGCGCAAAGCATCCCCTGCCTGCATCAAATCAATACATGGTAAGTGGTTTCTCCACCACTTATTTGTTGCCTTTACCATCTCACCATAGCTAAAAGTGTGAGATATATTTGGTGCCTTTGGGAAGCACCCATCATGATGAAAAATATCCCTTGTTCTTTCAAGGGAGTGGCCCAATTCAAAAATCTTTGGTACCCAATATGGGCCATGAGGCTAAAAAAATATACTGTTCCCCCTTGGAGTCATGTCCTGCAAAAACATGGTGTAAGACTGCATGAAATAAACATATAAAACATATGTAATAAGAGCATGCTCTTCACCAACAATCCCCCTCATATAAATGGAGTGGTGTATAGATCTACTCTCTCCTTCAAGGGGAAGAAGAGAGGGCTGATTTAACTCTTAGAGTCATGTTGCTGCTCCATCTCCACAATTTCCATGCATCTTTGACAATGATGATATAGTTCCCTTTCAAAGCCCTCCCAATAATAGCTCCTCAAAATGATATTGTTGAGCTTCATAGAATAGGTGTGGCTGAAATCGAACTCTTCATAAGCCCTCTGTAGTAACTTCTCCTTGAGCTTGGAAGCTCTAGACAAGAAGATCCTACCATGATTATAGATGACTCCATCAAGGATTGAATAGCTCCCTTCATGCAACCAGTCATCAAGAATCATGCAAGTATGAAGATCCTTGGAATATTCCACCAGCAGTTGGGATTTCCAGTAGGGATCTAATGTGCCCAACAATGATAGTGCTAATAGTGTGTCATATGAAGTGTCTGCCATGTTGTGGTTCATTTCCTTGACATCTCCCATGACAAAGGTACAAGGTGGAAGGTTGCCAGTCCTTCCTTGTTGCCTTCCTTGCTCATGCACATGCTCAAAAGAAGATGGAAGTTCTTGGAAGTTAGCCTCCCATGGAAGGCTGCCATCTATCCAAAACCTCCTTGGTTTTGCCAAAGTATGCATGTATGACCACCATCTCTCATCATGTATGGAAGAGGATCCTCCAAACAAGCTTGTCTCCTAATTCAAGGATTGCCTTCCTTGCTTCATGATGGTGTCATCCTTCATCCTTGCAACATCTTCTCTCAGCGCAATATGGGATGAGAGAATGGATAGTGATGTTAAGGGAAAAATTCTCTCCCTCTCCTTGTACTTTCCCCATACTCTTAGTGCTGAAGAATGGTCTTCTAATGCTCCCTCCCTCCTTGGATCTATGAAAGGGGCATCAATGCATGAAACACCTTCCATAAAATATGAATCAGGTGGTCTCCCAGGTGGTATACCACAAGATAATGATGTCTCATGGCTCATTCCCATGTGAAAAATAGATGGGAACAAATATGACTGCTTCCACTATGCAAATCCATATCGAATTGCTGTGTGGAAGTATCATGATAAGGAGAAGTTGGAGCAACTCCCCCATCTTCTTCTTCATTACCCACCTTCTGCAAGATTTCACAGTCTAAGGTGCTCCATTGTTTTGTCTCTTTGTCTATCATCATAGACACATGCTGCTCATAATCTTTATGTATAGGATCCTTGGGGCCTTCTTGCAAAGATACAATATCCCTCTTAGTGGAAGAAATAGCTTCAACTCCATTTCTCAATAAAAAGAGATCTCCTCCTGCTATCACAACGCTAGAGGATCCTTTCAGTTCTTCTTCTTTCTTCTCCTCATCAATGGTGCATGCCTCATCAATAAGAGATCCTTTCACTTGATCCTTTCTTGAAAGAGGAACACTCATGTCTTCTTCTTGAGAAGGAGGTTCTTACTGAAGTAATTCCTTTTCCCTTGGAAAATCATGTAACAGATCTTCAACTCTTTCAACAATGTTCTGAAATGGAGTTATCTCCATGGATCTTCCCATATCATGCAAATGTTCTGATTCCTGAGGCTTAGTTTGCTTACCCAAAGAGTTTTCAGATGGCATAGAATCAAATCTCTTCACTATCCTCCTAGTGAACTTTGCACAAGTAGAGATGTTTATACTTTTCAATGAATAAGACTCAAACAACCACCATGCATATGCTTTACCTTGGAGGTGCAGTGCTGCTACTCTTATGGCTTATTCTTCAGAAAATTGATGCAGCTGAAAGTATGTGTCCAGCTTCTCTACCCAAGACTTGGCTGAGCTCTTAGGTGACGCATCGAAAGTAGGTAGGAAGGTTCCACCCAAGGTGTGTTGCATGCACCATCTTCTCCTCATAGTTCTACTAGATCTTCTCTCTTATTTGAGTTGAAAAAACTATGGAAAGCTTAGATGCTCTTTGAATATTTTAGACTGAGATTCATATTCCTGGAGATAGTCACCAAGAGTCTCCTCCTTTGGTGTCTCTCCCTTTTCTTCTCCTCTTGCAAGCAATGTAGGCATGCTACAAAATTGTAGATCAGATTGTGTGGCTGAATGCTCACACACATCAGATGAAGTAGTGGGGCTTCCTTCATGTGAAAACCTCTCCAAGAGATCTACTGGTCTTTCATTTCTCATTCCCATGATTTCATTCTCCAGCTCATGCATAGTTTGGAACAGAGTTTTTGAAAACTCTTTCCCTTTCAATCTTCTAGATGAAGAGTTTGGACCCTTGTCTTCTGTGTCTTCAGTGTAACTACACTTCTTCATCAATATTTTCCTTCCATGAAAAGACATATTGGCTCTTCAATAAGCAAAACATAGGCTGTGCCAAGATAGTTGCTTTGATACCACTGCAGTATCCCAAAATCTGGACTGCTAGCAAGGCATGCCTGAAAAATGCATTTTTCAGGAATGGATGCTACAACTCTTGAAACCAGCCCTTGGATCCCTTAGATATAAGTATCTAAGACATAAATCCAAGAGGGGATAAGAAACCAATCTTTCTGTTGAGTTAAACAGATCTCCCACCCCTAGTACAACTAGAAAACTGCCCAAAGAAGGGACTGTAGCACTATGTGACAAAAATGCTCAAAAAATAACGCAGTTCAGCCCAATATATGCAGGAGGCCAATATGTAGGCTCAATAATTTCATTTACAATAGTATTTAAAGATTATATTGAAGCCCATACATCATAGAACAAAAAATAGGAAACTTTACATGAAGAAATGCCCAAAATAAGAGGCTGCAACCATATGATATGACTGTACAAGCTTGACAACGTTATTTTATTAGCTAAAAAGAGCTGTAAGTTACACTTCATATATAGAGCAGATCTGTGTACAAAAATATAGATCTATATCATATTTGTACACTATGAGTCTCCTCTTCAAAAGCCCCTTGGGGTTTTCAGCAAAAAATGTAGTACATGGAGTAGATATGAGATCTAATGCAGCTAATCTGCAGAATGATTTAGAAGTGCTAAAGCCTTCCTAGAGCAGCTCTTGGAGGAGTCTTGCATTTCTGTGTGGCGCTAACTAGTTTACGCACAACCATAGTTTGCCTCTCCCTAGAAGAAGGCTTTGACATGGAATCCATGGATATCTTGGCGATTCAAGAGGATGTGAGGAGCATATCCATCATCTTCCTGTCAGCTGAAAAGAGGGCATTCGGGGAAAATTTAGTCACTCCCAACTGCCCTCCATAGAGAATACCAACATGTGCATTATGTAACACACACAATAATGTGGTCACCACTTGCCCTGACTTAGAAGCACTACGCTGCTGGTACTCAGTAACGTCATCAAACGAACAAGACGAGAACCCCCATGTTAGGATGTTTTGCCTAGTGTGTCAAGGCAATCACCATGAGAAACACTGTACCTATATCCCGCAAGTACGCCCTATAATTGACATGATACATCTATTAGAGATGAAACACCGAGATCTCATCAATCCAGAACCTAACAACCATGATGGAAAGAAGATTTCCCACAGGAAGTCTACTCCATACCCATTCCGACATATTGGGCAAGTTAGGAAGGCACACCAACCAAGCACGACCCATGTTCAGCCTAGGATAATATGCGGGCTATGCGACAAAATTGGCCACCAGGTCAATTAGTGCAAATAACTGAAGCACCTCGCAAAAAAATTTCACATAGTATCTTCCCTCCCGCAAAGACAATTCTCTAACCAAGAGAAAATGATGCACTTATATTTCCAAATTTTCTCACACTTTAATCATACAATAAAATGTGATCATCTGCCAAAGCTTATAGTGGAAAGAGTGACGTTAAGTCTACACTCCCCGAGAGAGTTAGACATACCCAAGCCAAAAACTCGGAAATGGTAGGAAAGGACCCTCTCCTCTATGCATGATCCCTTTCGAGTGTCCACTTTAGGGATGAAGAGTAGTGTTGATTCCCACACAATCTACTCAGTTGGCACAGTGGTTGTTTAGTCAATTTAGTGTCATAAATTGTTAACATAAATTATCGACTAGGGCTAGTAAACTGATGAAGTGTAATGCACTGTATGTGCCTAAGTATCCCTTTTTCTTACTTCGTTGTTTTTAGTGTTTTATTGATGTTTTTGGGTTTTTATGTTTGATTCTTAGTATGCTACTCTATGCTAAAAAGGTGAAGTTAAATCTATGTCAAGAGGAAGAAAAGGAAATGTTAATAAATGAATTGAAACAAAGTTTATTTTCAAGTTCTGTTCCTAACTAGGAAATGATGAAAACAGAGAGTCCTAATCCATGGATATTACAGCTTCTAAATGAACATTCATGAAATGAAAAGTAACTCAAAACACTACAACTTAATCTGATTTGTTTAGTTAGAGATTTGTTGGAAAAACTTGTGAAAAAGATTAATTCTAGTGCAATGAGGATCTCCTAAAACATAAAAGGAAATGATGAAACAAACAATAACTTAGAACATTACAGTGAAATCTCATTTATTTGATAGAGGTTTATTGGAAGAGCTTGAGAAAAATATTACTATAATGTAGTAAGGATCTCCTATGAAAATGCTGAAACAACTTATAACATTACAACTAAATCTCATTCATGAGTTAGAGGTTTATTGGAAGAGCTTTTGAAAGAGATTAATCATAATGTGATAAGGAAAAACAATCAATAACTCACAATATTACAACTAAGTCTCATTCGTGAATTAGAGGTTTATTGGAAGAGATTTTGAAAGAGACTAACTGTAGTATAATGAGGATCTTCTTTTTAACTAAATAACAGAAAATGAAATGCTAATAACTCAGAATATTACAATTGAATCCCATTCATTTAATAGAGATGTATTGGAAGAGCTTGAGAAAGAGACTAACTGCAATATCATGAGGATCCTTTATCTAAGAAAATGCCATGAAACATAATGCTAAAAGGTATGATTTCAGAAAGCAGTCTAAGTAAGGAAATATGAAAAAACAGAATTGAAAATGACTTATCTAGAAAACATGTAAAACCTTTTCGAAGAGCAGGGGCCCTCTGCTACCAATTCGGTGTAATCCCTTAGCTCCTTGAAGATGTGATCAAACCAGCATCAAAGAACTTCTTTATAGATAGACTCACAAATCTACATCCCATTCCATCTTAAGCTTTAAAACACTCTATAATCCTTTCTCTTCTTCTCCTATTTTTCACTACTCTTGATAGGAAAAATCTTCCCCTATTTATACAAAAATATGAGAAGTTATCTCATTAATGAGAGTCCATGAATCTCTCCCTCTATCTCTAGAGTTACAATCAAAATAGGAAATGATAAGACACATGTCTTTTTAGAGTTTCAATACAAATAAGAAATGAAACACATATCTTCTTAGAGTTTCAATACAAAAAGGAAATGAGACACATGTCCTCATGATCCCATGATCTTCTCCACTCAAATTCGAATTTGGTTTTGGGAGGCCACATAAAGGTCTTTTAGAAGCTTCCTTTTGAACTACACATGTCACAAAACTCATAACACATATATAGATATATGAAACTATGTTAATTTTCTAGTTTCTAATCATAAATTCACTTTAAATACATAAAATAAATAACTTTGGAAGACAAGGATCCTAACCCATATACTTATGAAAATGGTTACTTGATGTAGGGTTTTAGGTCAGATGGCTATGAAATAAGAGCTGAATGGTTATGACATAATGGAAATATGTATGAATATGGAAAACACTTTTGAGACTCAACATACCCCCCAACTGAAGTTGTTGCATGTCCTCATGCAACTATTGTAATGATTCATTTGTCCATGAGTTTATATTTTATGAGTTTTGACTCATATTGATTCGTTCCAAACTTTTCTTTATGATATTTTCTTTGGGCAAAGTATAATACATTTGATTGCAAAATTTTTTTTTTTTAATGGTTGGTTCTTTTGTGACAACCGATTTTTTTTTTTGAGCAATGGTTCTTGTGTAACAATGCTTTATTTTCTTTGTTGCATCAAAGTTCATAAAAACATTTAGAATCAAATACTCCATCAATGAATTGATCATTTGCAAGGCATATAATCTTTTGGATCATGTTGCAACAATAGTTGGTTGGGAAGTATATGCAAGTGGAAATGAAATGAAAATGTGTGATAGTGTATGACATATGGATATGAAATGATGTCCCTTCCCCCCAACTAGAGATATGACAATGTGAAAAAGGGAGTGAGAAATTTTTCCAAAGTTACAATTTTAGCATTCTAATGAATTACATGACTAAAAATTAGAAAACCACATACCTTCACTTACCTTAAATGTGGATGAGTTGTGTATATTGGAGAGTGTGGCATTTGATGTTGTTGGATCATGAACTATGTAAACAAATGAATTTGATCTGCTTCTTTGTTCTCTTTGTTTTCTTTGTGCTGATGACAAGATTGGAATCTTTATTACTACTGATACAAATTGATTCCTACTACAAATTGCTGAAATGTTGTAGTCTTCAATCGTTACAAAATCCGATGATACAATTATAGTCATGCGAATAAATGTGTTGATGTCGAGCATGAAGAGAAGTCATTGGATTACCGACCATTGATGAATATCGTTAACCAATGCAAGGAAAGCTCACCATTAATGTCAATGAGTGCCAAGGTACCTAAGTACGTCTTGCGAAGTGCGAATAGATGATCTGATGTCGAGCTACTTGCAAGATCTGACGATCAAGGGACATTGATGTATTCCCATGATTGTCAGCGAGAGAACTTGTCACTAATGCATACAAGCCTCAAGGTACTATGAAGAACTCTATTCTTGGACCTATATAATGTGATGATGTCGATAGGCCAAGATTTGTTAGAAGGGAGGCCTTAAGGAATCCTCCATCAACTAACGCGAGCATGAAAGAATAATTTTTGAAGGACTATGGATGAAATTTTTTGCAGTGGATCAAGGTTTATTTGACAGAATGAAAATGGAAATGACATGAATCAGCTTTGTAGAGGAGTTGAATGGTTTTATTGCTAGGTTAGTGAAAGCATGGAAGGAAAATATAATCATTGGGGAAAAAAATGAGCAGTGAGGGAAAATGAGACGAGGATTTTATTGAATGACTAAGTAGAAATGCAGTAGTGAATGTAAAGGGAAATGAGGTGAATGTTTTATTGACTGAGGAAGCATGGATGCAATGGAGATACTGGTATCTGAAAGGCTTTCAAGTGTTGGATCCGATTTTCATTAGCATGTGCTCATGCATTGATGTTTCTTCCTTTGTTGCTGATCATCTTCTTGTAAAAGAAATCTAGTCTTTGAGAGAGACATTATTCGCTTGTAGTCATCTATCCTTCCTCCTGGAACCTGCAAAATAAAAATAGTACTTCTTCTGCAATGGAATGTAAGATTATCAAAATAGAGAGATGATCAATATCTCTGGTTATGAAATTTACACAGAAAACTGAGATTTGGTACTAATAAAACAAGTTTACGAAGGAAAACCAAAAGAATTTATACATGTTTCGAAATTAGTGCCTCAAGTTACTTGTTGTGTCTTTTCAGAAATTTCTTTAGTCTTTATAGTTTCAAACTTTGATGATAGTTTTCTCATTATGTAGATCTCGTTGAAATCTTTCCAACGACGCTTGAATCTTCAAAATCCGATTTTGGATGAGAAAGTTAGGCTAGTTTAAAATTTGGGTGAAACAATGAAGTTTTCCAGCTGCAGAATTGATGTTTAGCTGCAGAATGTGCACCGTTCTGTAGCTAAAATCCCAAAAATAAAGTTAAGTATACACGTCTATGCAAATAATCGGTCTTGACATTTAAATCAATCAGTACCTCCTCTAGGAAAATGAACAATACATTACTTATTTTATTGATGCAATAAATTTATTTATTTATTTTTTATTTGTTTTTTATAATACATTTTATTGAGAATTAAACCTTAATTAGCATCACAACAGAGAATGTTACCTACCCAAAGAAGTGAGGAATAAGGACTGCTATGGTGACAATCCAATAAAGACAACAAAAGGAAAAGCAGTGAGAGATTTTGCAATTTAGAAATTTTTTATTATTTTTATTATTTTTTTGATAAAACTAAACCTTATTGCCATTTATTCAGTGTGAAATATCCCTCTACAAAACAATACTGAAGCACTAAAAATTATGTCTTCAAGTATCAAGGAGGAAATTCGCATCATTCTTCCAGAGATATGGTCCCTTAGTAAATGTTGAAGTTGTGCGTTCTAATCGAGACTTTGCAGGGAAATCCTGTAACAGTTCTCCCATGCATCCTTCTACAAATTGGCATAAACACCTAACCCCAGCATTTGCAAAATTCTGTTTATTTTCCAGTGACACAATTTTCTCCTCCAGTCCAAAGACCATTTTTGAATTGCATCAATGGAAAATCCAATCTGTGAAAGGTCTTCGTGGATTTTAGATACCTCATTAATTTGGATATTTCCTTCTGCTCATCCACTTTTCCATCTAAGCATTCGATTCTTTGGGTCAGAGGATTTTTTAGTTGTAGCAAGAGCTGCCAAAACTTGATCCAATTGATTCGTCATACTTGCAACAACGTTATATTTGATAACATACATGAGATCAGAATGGGACCATCCTTTCATCACATATAGCAGTAACCTATTGCTCCCAGAACCGTTACTGTCCTTAAAAGATATGCATTATTTCAACATCCCTATGTTGGATCATTTTTCTTCCAGAAAAACCATAGCATAAAAGAAAACCGTTTTTTTTTTTCACGTGACATGTCAAATGAGGCTCCGAAGAACCATCAAATTCCCTCAAACGATTGCGAAATTCAAAAAACCGTTTTTAATTTATTTAATTGCCCCTATTCTGAGAAAAACCCACATCTCAGTTTTTCCAAATTCATTTTGTTTGATCAGAAAATGGATTTCAAAATCAGGAACACCCAAGTGCTAAAAAACACTATTCTCAGCTAAACAACTAGAGAATGAGAAGAGTCTAAGAAGAAAAATCCTTCAGAAATAATATCATCAACAACCCCCCTCATGTTGTCCTCCTCCTCCTTAAATAAGATGGAATCCTTGCCAAACTCTAAACCATCTCAATGATTTAGCTGCATTCACATGATTAGCCTCAAACTAAAACTGCGCTGGGCCTCTAGGTGGTTCAATGTATCTAGACAACGCTCTTGATTTGGTCCAATTGACCCAGTCAAATGAATTAATCCCTTTCACACATAAGGGTCTTTTGCTGAAGTAGCCCAGATTTAGCCTTGTTCACATGCACATGTATTTATTCCGCTGTTTTAAGAGTTTAATTTATCCTCCTTTACAATTTTATTGTTGCAACAAGAAAATGAAAACAAAATAGAATATTCCTATTAACTTGGCTAATTAGGAATATTATATTGTATCCAGTCCATGTATTATACTGCGCTGACCTTCTAGCTACCCAATATTCATGTCAAATATGTGGTGGTAATCACCGATTATGCCATTGTCACTATATCCCTAGATTCTGTGTGGCGCTAACTAGTTTACGCACAACCATAGTTTGCCTCTCCCTAGAAGAAGGCTTTGACATGGAATCCATGGATATCTTGGCGACTCAAGAGGATGTGAGGAGCATATCCATCATCTTCCTGTCAGCTGAAAAGAGGGCATTCGGGGAAACTTTAGTCACTCCCAACTGCCCTCCATAGAGAATACCAACATGTGCATTATGTAACACACACAATAATGTGGTCACCACTTGCCCTGACTTAGAAGCACTACGCTGCTGGTACTCAGTAACGTCATCAAACGAACAAGACGAGAACTCCCATGTTAGGATGTTTTGCCTAGTGTGTCAGGGCAATCACCATGAGAAACACTGTACCTATATCCCGCAAGTACGCCCTATAATTGACATGATACATCTATTAGAGATGAAACACCGAGATCTCATCAATCCAGAACCTAACAACCATGATGGAAGGCAGATTTCCCACAGGAAGTCTACTCCATACCCATTCCGACATATTGGGAAAGTTAGGAAGGCACACCAACCAAGCACGGCCCATGTTCAGCCTAGGATAATATGCGGGCTATGCGACAAAATTGGCCACCAGGTCAATTAGTGCAAATAACTGAAGCACCTCGCAAAAAAATTTCACATAGTATCTTCCCTCCCGCAAAGACAATTCTCTAACCAAGAGAAAATGATGCACTTATATTTCCGAATTTTCTCACACTTTAATCATACAATAAAATGTGATCATCTGCCAAAGCTTATAGTGGAAAGAGTGACGTTAAGTCTACACTCCCCGAGAGAGTTAGACATACCCAAGCCAAAAACTCAGAAATGGTGAAGGACCCTCTCCTCTATGCCAGTCCTTTCGGTGTCCACTTTAGGGATGAAGAGTAGTGTTGATTCCCACAATCTCTATAGGTTAGCCGCAGTGGTTGTTTAGTCAATTTAGTGTCATAAATTGTTAACATAAATTATCGACTAGGGCTAGTAAACTGATGAAGTGTAATGCACTGTATGTGCCTAAGTATCCCTTTTTCTTACTTCGTTGTTTTTAGTGTTTTATTGATGTTTTTGGGTTTTTATGTTTGATTCTTAGTATGCTACTCTATGCTAAAAAGGTGAAGTTAAATCTATGTCAAGAGGAAGAAAAGGAAATGTTAATAAATGAATTGAAACAAAGTTTATTTTCAAGTTCTGTTCCTAACTAGGAAATGATGAAAACAGAGAGTCCTAATCCATGGATATTACAGCTTCTAAATGAACATTCATGAAATGAAAAGTAACTCAAAACACTACAACTTAATCTGATTTGTTTAGTTAGAGATTTGTTGGAAAAACTTGTGAAAAAGATTAATTCTAGTGCAATGAGGATCTCCTAAAACATAAAAGGAAATGATGAAACAAACAATAACTTAGAACATTACAGTGAAATCTCATTTATTTGATAGAGGTTTATTGGAAGAGCTTGAGAAAAATATTACTATAATGTAGTAAGGATCTCCTATGAAAATGCTGAAACAACTTATAACATTACAACTAAATCTCCATTCATGAGTTAGAGGTTTATTGGAAAAGGCTTTTGAAAGAGATAATCATAATGTGATAAGGATATTTTATGAAACAAAACGGTAATACTCAAAATATCACAATTAAATCTCATTCATTTAATAGAGATATATTGGAAGAGCTTGAGAAAGAGACTAACTACAATATCATGAGGATCCTTTATCTAAACAAATGACATGAAACATAATGCTAAAAGCTATGATTTCAGAAAGCAATCTAAGTAAAAAAATATGACAAAACAGAATTGAAATGACTTATCTAGAAAACATGCAAAACCTCCTTGAATAGCAGGGGCCCTCTGCTACCAATTTGGTGTAATCATTAGCTCCTTAAAGATGTGATCAAACCAGCATCAAAGAACTTCTTTATAGATAGACTCACAAATCTACATCCCATTCCATCTTAAGCTTTAAAACACTCTATAATCCTTTCTCTTCTTCTCCTATTTTTTTCCACTCCATGATAGGAGAAAGCTTCTCCTATTTATACAAAATATGAGAAGTTATCTCATTAATGAGAGTCCATGAATCTCTCCCTCTATCTCTAGAGTTACAACCAAAATAGGAAATGATAAGACACATGTCTTTTTAGAGTTTCAATACAAAATAAGAAATTAAACACATATCTTCTTAGAGTTTCAATACAAAAAGGAAATGAGACACATATCCTCATGATCCCATGATATTCTCCACTCAAATTCGAATTTGGTTTTGGGAGGCCACATAAAGGTCTTTTAGAAGCTTCCTTTTGACCTACACATGTCACAAAACTCATAACACATATATAGATATATAAAACTATGTTAATTTTCTAGTTTCTAATCATAAATTCACTTTAAATACATAAAATAAATAACTTTGGAAGACAAGGATCCTAACCCATATATTTATGAAAATGGTTACTTGATGTAGGGTTTTAGGTCAGATGGCTATGAAATAAGCGCTGAATGGTTATGACATAATGGAAATATGTATGAATATGGAAAACACTTTTGAGAGTCAACATATTGCAATGATTCATTTGTCCATGAGTTTATCTTTTATGAGTTTTGACTCATATTGATTCATTCCAAACTTTGCTTTATGATATTTTCTTTTGGCAAAGTATAATTTTTTTTTTTATATGGTTGGTTCTTGTGTGACAACCGATTTTTTTTTTTTTTGAGCAATGGTTCTTGTGTAACAATGCTTTATGTTCTTTGTTGCATCAAAGTTCATGAAAACATTTAGAATCAAATACTCCATCAATGAATTGATCATTTGCAAGGCATATAATCTTTTGGATCATGTTGCAAGTTGGTTGGGAAGTATATGTGGGTGGAAATGAAATGAAAATGTGTGAATATGGATATGAAATGATGTCCATTCCCCTCAACTAAAGATATGACAATGTGAAAAAGGGAGTGAGAAATTTTTCCAAAGTTATAATTTTAGCATTCTAATGAATTACATGACTAAAAATTAGAAAACCACATACCTTCACTTACCTTAAATGTGGATGAGTTGTGTATACTGAAGAGTGTGGCTGTTGATGTTGTTGGATCAGGAACTATGTAAACAAATGAATTTGATCTACTTCTTTGTTCTATTTGTTCTCTTTGTGCTGATGGAAATATTGAGATCTTTATTGCTGCTGATACAAATTGATTCCTGCTGCAAACTGCTGAAATGATGTATTCTTCAATTGTTACAAAATCCGATGGTACAATTCTAGTCATGCGAATAAATGTGTTGATGTCGAGCATGAAGAGAAGTCATTGGATTACCGACCATTGATGAATGTCGTTAACCAATGCGAGACAAACTCACCATTAATGTCAATGAGTGCCAAGGTACCTAAGTACATCTTGCAAAGTGCGAATAGATGGGCTGATGTCGAGCCACTTGCAAGATCTGACGATCAAGGGACATTGATGTATTCCCATGATTGTCAGCGAGAGAACTTGTCACTAATGCATACAAGCCTCAAGGTACTATGAAGGACTCTATTCTTGGACCTATATAATGTGATTATGTCGATAGGCCAAGATTTGTTAGAAGGGAGGCCTTAAGGAATCCTCCATCAACTAACGCGAGCATGAAAGAATAATTTTTGAAGGACTATGGATGAAATTTTTTGCAGTGGATCAAGGTTTATTTGACAGAATGAAAATGGAAATGACATGAATCAGCTTTGTAGAGGAGTTGAATGGTTTTATTGCTAGGTTAGTGAAAGCATGGAAGGAAAATATAATCATTGGGGAAAAAAATGAGCAGTGAGGGAAAATGAGACGAGGATTTTATTGAATGACTAAGTAGAAATGCAGTAGTGAATGCAAAGGGAAATGAGGTGAATGTTTTATTGACTGAGGAAGCATGGATGCAATGGAGATACTGGTATCTGAAAGGCTTTCAAGTGTTGGATCCGATTTTCATTAGCATGTGCTCATGCATTGATGTTTCTTCCTTTGTTGCTGATCATCTTCTTGTAAAAGAAATCTAGTCTTTGAGAGAGACATTATTCGCTTGTAGTCATCTATCCTTCCTCCTGGAACCTGCAAAATAAAAATAGTACTTCTTCTGCAATGGAATGTAAGATTATCAAAATAGAGAGATGATCAATATCTCTGGTTATGAAATTTACACAGAAAACTGAGATTTGGTACTAATAAAACAAGTTTACGAAGGAAAACCAAAAGAATTTATACATGTTTCGAAATTAGTGCCTCAAGTTACTTGTTGTGTCTTTTCAGAAATTTCTTTAGTCTTTATAGTTTCAAACTTTTATGATATTTTTCTCATTATGTAGATCTCGTTGAAATCTTTCCAACGACGCTTGAATCTTCAAAATCTGATTTTGGATGAGAAAGTTAGGCTAGTTTAAAATTTGGGTGAAACAATGAAGTTTTTCAGCTGCAGAATTGATGTTTAGCTGCAGAATGTGCACTGTTCTGTAGCTAAAATCCCAAAAATAAAGTTAAGTATACACGTCTATGCAAATAATCGGTCTTGACATTTAAATCAATCAGTACCTCCTCTAGGAAAATGAACAATACATTACTTATTTTATTGATGCAATAAATTTATTTATTTATTTTTTATTTGTTTTTTATAATACATTTTATTGAGAATTAAACCTTAATTAGCATCACAACAGAGAATGTTACCTACCCAAAGAAGTGAGGAATAAGGACTGCTATGGTGACAATCCAATAAAGACAACAAAAGGAAAAGCAGTGAGAGATTTTGCAATTTAGAAATTTTTTATTATTTTTATTATTTTTTTGATAAAACTAAACCTTATTGCCATTTATTCAGTGTGAAATATCCCTCTACAAAACAATACTGAAGCACTAAAAATTATGTCTTCAAGTATCAAGGAGGAAATTCGCATCATTCT
The DNA here is from genome assembly GCA_034641835.2 of Pinus albicaulis. Classification (NCBI taxonomy): domain Eukaryota; kingdom Viridiplantae; phylum Streptophyta; class Pinopsida; order Pinales; family Pinaceae; genus Pinus; species Pinus albicaulis. Next base: position 1,409,062,669 of record CM076575.1, read on the forward strand.
TCCAGAGATATGGTCCCTTAGTAAATGTTGAAGTTGTGCGTTCTAATCGAGACTTTGCAGGGAAATCCTGTAACAGTTCTCCCATGCATCCTTCTACAAATTGGCATAAACACCTAACCCCAGCATTTGCAAAATTCTGTTTATTTTCCAGTGACACAATTTTCTCCTCCAGTCCAAAGACCATTTTTGAATTGCATCAATGGAAAATCCAATCTGTGAAAGGTCTTCGTGGATTTTAGATACCTCATTAATTTGGATATTTCCTTCTGCTCATCCACTTTTCCATCTAAGCATTCGATTCTTTGGGTCAGAGGATTTTTTAGTTGTAGCAAGAGCTGCCAAAACTTGATCCAATTGATTCGTCATACTTGCAACAACGTTATATTTGATAACATACATGAGATCAGAATGGGACCATCCTTTCATCACATATAGTAGTAACCTATTGCTCCCAGAACCGTTACTATCCTTAAAAGATATGCATTATTTCAACATCCCTATGTTGGATCATTTTTCTTCCAGAAAAAACATAGCATAAAAGAAAACCGTTTTTTTTTTCACGCGACATGTCAAATGAGGCTCCGAAGAACCATCAAATTCCCTCAAACGATTGCGAAATTCAAAAAACCGTTTTTAATTTATTTAATTGCCCCTATTCTGAGAAAAACCCACATCTCAGTTTTTCCAAATTCATTTTGTTTGATCAGAAAATGGATTTCAAAATGATGTGTCAGAATTTGTTGCGTTTTCTGAATGTGCTGTAACAAAATCAATTTCTTCCAACGTGATCTCCGTTGATGCTAATAATTTGGAAAATTTTCTTCTGCTAGAGCTCCACGTGCTTGAGCTAGTTGCTGTGATTTTGGTAACCACTATCTACGTATCTATCAAGGCAACCCACATGTCTAACGTCAAACCAATAAAATGCCACTGCACAATTTAATTTCAATCCGAATTATTCTAAAAAAAAATGGATCTTTCCAACAGATTTTGGCTTGCATCTATACAAAGAACATTTGGAATTACATGTTTTTGTTTTTATTTATAGGTTAGTGTCGAAGCAGGATTCTCATGCATGGGCTTTGAAGGATTGCGTTGCTGGTCATGGCTTAAAGAATTGTTGCTTTAATGTTGTGTTTGTTGTGTGGAGAGGCTTGGATCCATTGGTTTGGAGGCCTATGCATATGCCTTTATGCTAATTGAAAAAAGCAGTTCAGCTATTTCAAATGACTTGAAATTTTGCAGGTTGAAGATGTGTTATTTTATACAGGAGAAGCTTTGGCATTTGTTTGGAGTGAGGTGTCGGTTACTGTTGATGGGATACTTAAGTCAGGCTATACTTCTCTTTCTACATCTTCAAATTTCCTCACGGGTGAAATTTCCCCACATCGATTTATTGATAGTACGGTTGTAGAGACTAAGGTGGTTAGAAATGATTGTGCAAAAGCTAGAGAGAAAATAAATGTTTATTATTATTATTATTATTATTATTTTAATTTCTTTATTAAAATTTATCAATAAAGAAAAATATAACAAGTTTTATTTTTGTTTATTATATATATTTTTAAATGATTTGTTAATAAAATGATATATATTATATTTTCAAAGATATACATATATATTTTATTGAAGAAAACAATTTATTGAAATTTTTTCATTTATATATATATATATATATATATATATATATATTTTTTTTTTTTTTTTATAAATAAAATGAAATGATGAAAACAAATTTTTTTTAACATAAAATTATTTTTCTGATCCTCCAGATCACACAAAGTGCAGGAGGAGAGCATACTCGAGAAATTATTAATTTTTTTTTAGATGTAAGAAATTAGGCTACCTAGTTACACTTCCCCGGCAACAATGCCAAAATTTTTAGTCAATTTAGTGTCTTAAATTGTTAACATAAATTATCGACCAGGGCTATTATACTGATGAAGTGTAATGCACTGTATGTGCCTAAGTATCCCTTTTTCTTACTTCATTGTTTTTAGTGTTTTATTGATGTTTTGGGGTTTTTATGTTTGATTCTTAGTATGCTACTCTATGCTAAAAAGATGAAGTTAAATGTATGTCAAGAGGAAGAAAATGAAATGTTAATAAATGAATTAAAACATAGTTTATTTGCAAGTTCTGTTCCTAACTAGGAAATGATGACAACAGAGAGTCCTAATCCATGGATATTACAGCTTCTAAATGAACATTCATGAAATGAAAAGTAACTCAAAACACTATAACTTAATCTGATTCATTTAGTTAGAGACTTGTTGGAAGAGCTTGTGAAAAAGATTAATTCTAATGCAATGAGGATCTCCTATAACATAAAAGGAGATGCTGAAACAAACAATAACTTAGAATATTACAGTGAAATCTCATTCATTTGATAGAGGTTTATTGGAAGAGCTTGAGAAAAAAATTACTATAATGTAGTAAGCATCTCCTATGAAAATGCTGAAACAACTTATACCATTACAACTATATCTCATTCACGAGTTAGAGGTTTATTGGAAGAGCTTTCGAAAGAGATTAATCATAATGTGATAAGGATCTTCTATGAAACAAAACAATCAATAACTCACAATATTACAACTAAGTCTCATTCGTGAATTAGAGGTTTATTGGAAGAGCTTTTGAAAGAGACTAACTGTAGTATAATGAGGATCTTGTTTTTAACTAAATAATAGAAAATGAAATGCTAATAACTCAGAATATTACAATTGAATCCCATTCATTTAATAGAGATGTACTAGAAGAGCTTGAGAAAGAGACTAACTGCAATATTATGAGGATCCTTTATCTAAGAAAATGACATGAAACATAATGCTAAAAGCTATGATTTCAGAAAGCAGTCTAAGTAAGGAAATATGACAAAACAGAATTGAAAATGACTTATCTAGAAAACATGTAAAACCTCCTCAAATAACAGGGGCCCTCTGCTACCAATTTAGTGTAATCCCTTAGCTCCTTGAAGATGTGATCAAAACAGCATCAAAGAACTTCTTTATAGATAGACTCACAAATCTATGTCCCATTCCATCTTAAGCTTTAAAACACTTTATAATTCTTTCTCTTCTTCTCCTATTTTTTTCCACTCCATGATAGGAGAAAGCTTCTCCTATTTATACAAAATATGAGAAGTTATCTCATTAATGAGAGTCCATGAATCTCTCCCTCTATCTCTAGAGTTACAATCAAAATAGGAAATGATAAGACACATGTATTTTTAGAGTTTTAATACAAATAAGAAATGAGACACATATCTTCTTAGAGTTTCAATACAAAAAGGAAATGAGACACATGTCCTCATGATCCCATGATCTTCTCCACTCAAATTTGAATTTGGTTTTGGGAGCCCACATAAAGGTCTTTTAGAAGCTACCTTTTGACCTACACATGTCACAAAACTCATAACACATATATAGATATATGGAACTATGTTAATTTTCTAGTTTCTAATCATAAATTCACTTTAAACACATAAAATAAATAACTTTGGAAGACAAGGATCCTAACCCATATATTTATGAAAATGGTTACTTGATGAAGGGTTTTAGGTCAGATAGTTATGAAATGAGAGCTAAATGGTTATGACATAATGGAAATATGTATGAATATTGAAAACATTCTTGAGACTCAACAGTGGTACCGTGCACCATTTTCAACAGGCCATAACCACGAACCAGAGGCATGCCCACTAATGGAAGCATTCAGGCACCTCTGTACCAGGCACAGCTTCCAACTCTCGGAAAGTGCCCAAACCAACGAGGAATCTAGGCTTGCGCTCACACATGTTCCTATGATGGAAATTCCTCCCCCACCAAATGTCAACAACACGATACACCATATATGATTCATATCATCATGTAGCGAAACCATGACTCGAGTTGTCTGCTCATCTATCATAGGTGTCGAGTCAGCTGCAACTATGAGAGTAGTTGTACCAATGATAGTGCAAACCAAATCCATATGCACTTTTTCAACCACATCTAGTTCCACCACATCGATGATGGAATCCTTTTCATGTCTGTCGACCAGATCCGTTTGGAGTGAATCTCTTCAGCACGACCTTGCGCAGAATCAATCCCCCTTAGGATCCCTATTTCATTCAGATGAAGAAATCATTGAGGCCATGAAGAAGCTAGATTATCCATGGGATGCAATGCATCACTGATTTTTTTTTCTCCCTAGAAAAATATTCATTCCTGAAAAGACAGGGGAACCAGAGATTTACGCGATTGAATCAAAATATTTCCTCCCATCAGGGAAATTTGATTGGTTAAATAACCCCATCCCGATGCCCGATGCATTCGAAGAAGGAAACATGTCAAACATTTCACCTACTATCAAGCTGAATATATCTCAAAATCCTAGAAAGGTCGAAGAAATTTCACTAGGGTAAGCATGTTCACCAGAAGAGATAACCTCTTATACCCAATTGCTACAAGATTATAGAGATATCTTCGTGTGGGACTACTCAGAGATGCTTGGGCTTAGTACCACTATCATAGAGCACCATATTGACACCTGGTCTGATGTACCACCAATACACTAGAAGTAGCGTTAACTTCACCCATCCAAGGCAGAAGCCATAAAATGAGAAATCAACAAGCTACACATCTTGGGTTTCCAACCGTGTTCCTGTCATGAAAAAACATGGCACCATACGTGTTTGCACTGATTTTTTCGATTTGAACAAAGCATATCCCAAGGACAATTACCCTACCCTATTCATTGACCAATTCATCGATACTTGGGTGGGTCACGAGGCCCTACCCTTCATGGATGGATTCTATAGGTACAATCAAATTCAAATCCGCCACACCGACCAATACAAAACAACGTTCAGTACCCCCTGGGGCACATTTGCATACAAGGTAATTCCATTTGGCCTAAAAAACATGGGAGCCACCTTCCAAAGGGCCATGAATTACATATTTTATGACTTGGCACACCTTATCCTCACCTTCTTGTACGACCTCACCATCCAATCCAAGAAGCGTTGAGACCACCTCAAGGATCTACGACTGGTATTCCAACGATGCCGAAAATACAGCCTACACTTGAACCCCTTCAAATGCATATTTTTTGTCACAACAAGAATAATTTTAATTTTTATTGTGTCCCAGCAAGGAATTTGAGTGGACCCCCTCATGGTCTAAGCCATCAAAGAGGTACCTCCACCTCGAACCCTCAGGAAACTACAAAGCTTGCAAGGAAAGGCTAATTTTCTGAGACGTTTTGTCTTGGATTATGCCACTTGCGCTCAAGGATTCCTGTGCCTCCTTCGCCAGGAGATCCCATTCAAATGGGAAAACCAAGCCTAACAAGCGTTCAATGTGCTGAAAGACACATTGTCTTCAACACCACTGATTAGTCCCCCCGACTACAAAAAAGATTACATCCTGTATCTATCAGCATATAAGACCTCTTTGGCCGGAGTATTGATCCAGGAGGGCCCAGATGGGAAGGAGCACGTAATCTACTACATCAACAAAACCTTATCAGGCCCTACATTAAGATACGAAATCAGAGAAAAGATTTCCCTAGCTCTAATTCACGCAGTCCAAAAACTTTGCCATTACATCATCTTAAAAACCACAATGGTCATCACATATATTAATCCCATCAAATATCTACTCATGCGCCGCCTAATGAACCACAAATACACTCGTTGGATAGTCATTCTATAAGAATATGACTTATAGTTTCGCTCCTCCAAGATCAAAAAGGCGTTAATATTAGGCGTTTACCTCCCAAGCCATACCAAAGGATCACCAGTAAACGATTCACTACCAGATTAACATCTCTTCCTCGTAGCAACCGATGACCCTTGGTACGAAGATATCCTGCTCTTCTTACGAACCCAAAAGTTCAGACCCCATCTTACTTGAGACGACTGTTGGTGCATGCACCACCAGGCCCCCCGATACCTCCTTATGGGATATGTATTATACCAACGAGGCATCGACACCATCTTACGTCAATGCCTTACCCACGACCAAGTGGAACTAGCCCTTAATGACTGCCACACGGAGCTTGCGGTGGCCACCTTTCTAGAATGGCCACCACCAAAAAATTCCTACGAGAAGGATATTTTTGACCCACTTTATTTCATGACTGCATTTCAACAGTCAAGAGGTGCATGCGATGTCAACACTTCACTCATAAGGCAAGAGCCCCTCCCACTCCCCTGCACCCTGTCATTGTCACCGACCCCTTTTTTAAATGGGGGATCGACTTCATTACTTGCAGCCCTGCATCATCAGGAAATCACAAACACATCATCGTGCTTGTCAATTATTTCACCAAGTAGGCAGAGGTTATGCCCACATACGACAGAACTGTAGAAATCGCTACATGATTTCTGTTTAACCATGTCATTTCCCGGTTCGACATTCCCAAAGATTTAGTCTCTAACCATGGGAAACTCTTAGAAAATGAAGTTTTCCATGAGATATCTCACCATCTCAAATTCACACATGAATTTTCATCACCGTACTACCCCCAATCTAATGAATAGGCAGAAGCTGTGAACAAATTCCTCAAAACTATGTTACATCGTATGGTGAAAAAACACAAAACTAACTAGCACCACATGCTTTTCTCTGCCCTGTGGGCATACCGCACGACCATGAAAACATCCGCTGGATTCACGCCCTTTCACTTGTTATATGGGTCGAAGCTGTGATTCCCATAGAATGCGAGATCCCAAATTTACATGGCCCCATCGAACTCCTCGATGACACCCAACCTCTAGAACAATGTTTAGTACAACTAGAGTTTGTCGATGAAAGTCGACGAAAGTCGCTACAACCCAACGAGGCCCACAAGAAATTGGTAAAATAATCATTCGATCGCCACATAAACCCTCATTCATTTACTTAGGGAGAGTTATTCCTCCACTGCGATGTCACAAAAGAATCCCTAGGGCCAGGAAAGTTCGAAACCTTGTGGAAAGGACCCTACATCATAAAACATTGTCTCGTCAAGGGGGCATACATCTTGACAAAGCCGAACAGAACATGCGGCCTTTACCTCAAGAAGTTATACCCATAAGGGAAAAGAAGGCTAATCCCTAGAGTGAAAGTACACATACCAAACACTTTAAATCTTTCACCAAAAGACTTGTCAAAAAATACGCTCTAGTGTCACAATGAATTCTCAACCCTAAAATTACTTTGGATTCGATGATGGAGCATCACGATGGTCTCAAATTTTATCAGCATCTGCCTGGTTCATCCTCATAATGGGTCATCCTCTAGGGCTGTGCCCCTCCAGGTAGGGCACCTGGACCAACGACCGCTCCCGGTACCAACACTAGTTCCGTTGTCAAAACTGAGATCGCCACCCGGTGCAAAGTCGACCTATAGCCCCTCTCCTAGGCCATCAACGTCTCTAGCCATGCATCATCGAGGTCATCCACAAAACCTTAGGTAGGGATCCCCTGGGTCAAGCGGTCCACTTGATCCCATGCATCCTCCAAAATTCGAGCCCTGTACTCCATAGAAACCATCTGCTCTGCGACCTCTATGACGCAAGCCTCCACCGCCTTGACGTGAGTAATCGCAGTAGCGCACTCGGAAAAAACAGAGCTACTACCCTCCCTCGAGGGACCAACCTCCCTGCCAGGTGCTCCACCCTGAGGCTGCGCCGGAGCCCCTCCTTACCCCCCGGCCATGCGTGGAACACCTCGAGGCCTCCAGATTGGATCATGTCCTGCCAACTGAGCCACGAGACGCCCGACCTCACCAACATCTACAAGAGTAACAAAGCTATGTCAGTGTCATCATAATATACATATAAAGCATTAATACTCAAGTAAATGTAGAATAAAACATAAAAAGATACTTACTGGACCCCATGCATATCCCATAGGAAGACCCATGTCTGGGTCTCCATGGAAGTCCATCCCCGCATAAGGCAAAGGCAAGAACATCTGAGGATTGGTCTCAAACCAAGGCTTTGTAGTGGTGTTCCAATAACACCCCACCCAACCTCCCCCACTGCGAGGCATCACGAGGGCCCACCTCCTCATCCGAGGCTCTTGAGGACCCCCAATAGGCACGACTACCGTAGGCCTCAGTAGCACCACTCGCTCATACATAATGCTACACAGAATACTAGCATATGCAATCAACTTAGATCCATCACGGACCTTGGAGAGATGAGCCAACATCCCATCGTATCAATGACGAGTGAAATAAAAAAAGTGACTGGCCCTCAACCAGCGTAAAACACAAATCTGTGGGCCCGACGCCCGATTTGGTGCACATGACCCCGTCAGTATCACAATAACTCCCAGAGTGCACCGCTCGACGAGGTCAGCCATCCAAGCTATATAAATACACCCCTCCGTGACAGGAGGCCTTCTGAGAACCGTTGAAGATCCACTCTCCCAGGGGGAAGTAGATAAGGAAGCGCCTCACCCTGAGGCAGCAGCCCGGTCACAAAATAGATATCTATCTTGGGACAGATAGTTAGGTCGTACCCCCACGACACCATGACCTTGTGTCGCCTATTCCAAAATCAGATTAGGTAACGTAATAGAAGATCGTGTGATCGTAAGAGGTCATTCTCCATGAACTTAATAAGACCCCATTGTGCCAACTAATGGCATGCATGAGCATTAGCTACTAAAGTGACCCGAAGGTCAGGCCAATCCCTCTCCCTCCACAACATCCTGTCATCAAACAAGCACACATCAGTGACATTAAAAGCACCCAAAAATTTCAAGAAATTGCTTTGGCTCTTCGCACGCCTATTTCTCAGACAGACGTGAGAGATGCACGCCTGTTTCTCTCACAGATGCGGAAATGGCGCACTTAAAGCCAATACATGTTCAATAGTTTCGTGCAAAACCCTCGGTTCTGCGCGAAAATTACGCTCTTGTGCCTTGATCACCCACAAGGTCAAGGAAAAAACTTGCCCAGGTTTCGTACAAATCCAGTTTGTACGGACCTTGGCCCAGGCATATTAAAAAAATTAAAATGCAGGACATCATGGGGCCTACCTAAAGGGCTTGTACGGAACCTGGCCCAGGCACACTGAAAAAATTAATATACAGGACTTCATGGGGCCTACCTGGCTCAATAATCGTGAGTCCCGGGTACTCCGTCTGACCGCAATGGCAAGAAAAACTCTGCAAAATCCTCTGACCTCTCAAAACCTCAAACACTCAAATGTCGCAAATGAACTAAAATGAGCCATATTGGCCTATATGTCGCCATTTTCAGATATTTTAAAGGAACATAATGAGAGCTCAGAAGGCCCAATTGCAGAACCAGAATTAACACAATGATCAACACCTCATAATCCCCAAAGGAGACTCCACACATTCACACCTCCAAAAAAATAATTTTTTCAATGCTGACAGGTATGACCTCTCTCATCTTCTCTTAATTTAGCACATGTCTTTCAATAATGTTTGAATGAAGAAGATGCTTTCACTTGGGGTATTTAGTTTTAGGTATTGCACAAACCATCCATCGTTCCATCCACTGAAAGTACCAGTGCAAGTATCATTCTACCCTTAGCAAGATAGAGTCCCAGAAAAACTCTACATATCCTGACATCATTTCTTCACAAGAAATTAACCATAGGTTCCAAGCACCCGACCATTTTTATCATTTCTCCAGCTTACACATGATAAACATCCTTGTTGGTCGGTAGAGCCTCCCCTCCATGGTGCCCGTCACTCAAAGTAGACCATATATCAGAAAAACCATGATGCCATGGCCATACAACTTCAGTCCAGGAAGCACTTCATGCCCATTCACCCACCATGCATCAAGTCAAGTTTTACCATATCAAAATAAAACCCCCTTCCTAGACTACCAGGTTTTGTAAGCAGATCGAAAGCGCACCATCACGCCTAGAATTTTTCCTACCAATATACCTCCATCAAAATATCCCATCCGCGATATTTTCCATCCATTTCATTAACCCCCACACAAGAGACCAATCAATGGGGCCCCCACCCTCAGCAAAAACACCCTCCTCACATCATCAGTGAGCGAGCACTTTCATGTTTTGGGGCAACCGTCTCAGTGTTTTGTACAATCCAATCTCATTGTTTCACACTTTTGATAAGTTTAAAAAGAGTGCAAACAGTGAACAATGTCCCCCACTCTTCCATCCATTTTTCTCCCATGGCAGCAGTCCCTAGTCACCCTTGGTTGGAGTATCACACCTTTCACGCATGAGCCACCATGACATTCATAACCAACATATACCCACCCTGGATGTCCTACCAAATCCAGGGATTTCATCATCAGAAATAGTTATGATTGCGGCCAAGTTGCTTTTTATACTCTGACCTTGGGCCACTGAATTCCCATCATCAGTTTTTAGTCACCCCTTGCCATCATGCCTATGTTAAACCTATCAAATCCAAGATCCTGATCCCTTGCATCAGTGACTCTCTCGTTCAGTTGAGACTTCCTTTTCGTTGAATTCAACTCCTATTTTCCAAAAAGGAAGTGGTACCTTGGATTACCCCTCACCATAATAGTGGCATCCTCGGGTGGCACTGTGGGAATCATCCTCACCCACAGATTTCATCGATCCTCCTAACATTCGACTACAACATAAGCTTTCATGTCAAGATGGTATCGTACATTACAACCATTACACTTTGATCAAATTCATCAAAGACTCGTGCCATTATAAGCATCTCTTTCAGCAATGTGTACAATGAGCATTTATATGCCATACCAAGCTTATGCATGTGGGAACCAAATTCCACCTATTGTCAAATAAAAAATTCCCCTGAGGGCATCAACAATCGTCGTCATCAACCAAATCAGTAGATCACTACCATACTAGTGACACAAACAAAATATGTATCTATCAGATAGAATTTTTTAGCTAGCCAAAGCATCACGAGCATGGGACATGCCCACCTCGTAGAAATTTTTTATTTATTGTATCATACTATTTCTTGCAGGGTTCCCACAGGACATGGTCACTCTTCGACCCGTTGTAAGGCGTTTCCAACTTTTTTCTACACGAAGGTCTCTCTCTCTCTCCACACAATACATAGAAAATCAACTATAATGTATTTCGGCTATACAGTTCTTCCTAGACCTCACACATTAGGGGGCAACTATTATCACTAGAAAATAGGACAAGAAAGGATGACATTATTAAATTTTAAGCAGAAGGATTTATAGGGTTGTGGCACATTATAGAATCTGAAAATTTTAAAAAATCTCTAAGGTCCAGAGGAAAAATTAGATTGTGCACTCAAGACACTGGAAAAATGCACCTTTGCACAACTTTCCCTTAAAAAGCCGTGCGAAATTTAGAGTTGCGGAAGTCACACTCTAGGAAAATGATTCCACACTTGAGACCACCCAATTATAGCCACCTAAGCCTCCTTGGGACCTCAAGGGAGCACACAAAGGAATCAAGTGGCACACAATGGAATCAACCCCCTCTTTTGGGTCACCGTCCATCAATGTACCGAGAGAGGGAAGGAGAATTTGAATTCATATATAAAAGGCCACCAAGAGATGAACAGAGGGAGAGAAAATCATTATGCTGGCCAAAAGTGCTTTGAAGCAATCCAGTAGTGTGCAATACAGAGCAGAAGTAGAGAGGGGATTCGGTTGTTGGCCATCCAACAACTTCAATCCTTTGGAGTAGAGAGAGAGACCTTGCACAAAGAAACTATAAGGTAAAAACGTCCTTGCATCGGGTCTTAGAACTCCATAGTTATAAGGGCCCCTTGGAAAGTGTGTAAACATACTATCTTTCTTCCTAACAACAAGCAATAAGAGGGGACATTAATGCCACCGTTAGTATTATTGTTGTGTTTGACTCTTTATGAGATTTCGTGTTTATGTTTAGTTTAGTCGTGTTGCTCTCTACATATGCGTACTATATCATTGTTTAGTGTGTTTAATGTTTTATAGCATGTTCACTAACCTACTAACGCTTTTGTTTATATGCTTGTGACCAAATCTTAGAGGCAACGACCACTCCTCTTAAGAGAATTGTGGACTGGTACACTACTGCACCAAAACCACCACCATAGTTGGGATGAATTTTTGGAGCTTTTCTTGATGCAATATGATGTTTGGATTTTCACTATTGTCTTTGGAGCTTCTTTAATGCGAAGTTGATAAATGAGTACCCTCTCTCTCTCATGTAAGTCTAAATTTTGATGTTATTCTTGTTATCTTACTCGTTAACTCCATGTATGTTGTTATCTCTATTATTGTATGGGTTAAATTTAACGAAAAATTCTTCTAGATCCTTGAATAAGTGATTAAATGCATGCATTGACCTTTGGGGTATTGGGCGAATGTTCCTAGACGAGCCTATTAGGTTAAAGACCTTGAAACTTTGTCTCTTTAGTAAAATTGAAGTATAAATATCTATTGATCTAGTTTTTTCCCTTGAAGAGGCTAGAAAAGATCAATTAGGTCTCCTTAGCTCACGAAATTTCATGATATATGTGTATCTTAACTCTATTAAGCCCAAGCAATAAGGAATTAATCCTTGTATATCTTTGGTGGTCAAAATAACATTTATTTTCTTCATTTCTTCCAAATCTTGTCCCATCCCGAGAAGGTATCTTAGGGCATCACACAAAATAATTTGTAGCCATCCAAAACCCTTGAAAATTTTTCCACTGCTACATTGTAGTTTTCTCAAGAGGTCCTCCAAATTTCAAGCAATTCTAACGGTGGAATCTTGAGATACAGAAAACCATAGCCACAAGACCACTCCTTGCCCTAGGTTGATTTTGGGTTAGTGACCTCATTAGGATCATCACATAAAAATCTCAAAAGAAAATTTATCCTTTAATCCTCTTCTCTTGCATAATTAGGTCAAACCCCTCCTTGGTTGATCAAATCCATACCCTTGACCTAATTTTGGGTCCACTTGGTCTTGTGTTGTCCCACAAATTTACAACTATAATTCCACAAAGATCATGTAAAGACCAAGTCTCCATAAGGATTTATAGGCCTAGGGATCATATTTACAAGATAGATTCCCAAACTTTAGGCTCGAGAATCCTTGTAGCCCTCCCTAGAGAGCCTATCACCTTGCTTTCCAAGAAATAAAGCCACACAATCAAGTCTCTCTTATGAACATGCCTTGGGAATCACCCTCTATCCTCTCATAGATACACCCATTATTGTCATTCCTCTTATACTGGGTCTCCTCCCATTGGCGAAAGTCTGTAAAGAGAAGGGAGCCTTTGCTGAGGTGACATTGGGCTATCGCTCCATTTTTTCCCTTGACCTAGTAGCTTCCCTATAGGATCACCTCCTAGGACCCTTGCAAGTTTGAGAAATTTTTTTTTGCGTCATTGTCGGGGAGAAAAAATGTGTGTTTTTTTCCCCATATGACATATTGACATATCATTATTGGCGACTCCATTGGAAGAAAGAAGTCCTAGTTCTTCATTTAACTTCAAAGTTGTGGTTGTAGGGTGAAGTAAGCATTAGCTAAGGCACTTTAATTCACCATGATGGCTCCATTTTAATCCTAATATGAAAAATCATGAAAAATGGACTATTTTCAAAGAGATATTAATCTTAGTCCTACATTTGAAAAACTCGATGACCAAGACCTTCAAGAACTGCAAAAGGATGTGGATAAATATGTTTAATTTTATCAAGGTTTATTGGAGTATATGGATAAGGAATTCATGCTCAGGTTTCATAGGTCAACACAAAAGCAACTATACATAAGGATGTGTGTCTATGAGAAATATCCTAGTCATCTCCTTGACTTTGTTGGCCTAACCTGTGCTTTTAATATTTTGACTAACCTAATCAATGAAAAATATTGTAATAAATCACAAAGTCCCACAAAAGGCTCTCAATTGGACGATCAAGGTGACATTGAAGAAATTTCAATTGTGAAGGATCATCATCATAGTGAAGAATATATGGAACATGAGTAATGACGACCTTGGGAGCATAAATAATGAGCAAAGATATGAGTTCTCTTTCAGTCCACATGATGAAAAAGATGACTGTTTGAACACGTGCTGGGGAAGATGAGACTATGGAAAGTGAAGTTGAGGCTAACCTTACCTTTCTCAAGGGATTACTCCTGATTCTTAGATTTTGTAGCATCATATGTGTTCTAGCCACAAAATTTGGTGGAGAGGGTAGAATACATGAGATCTCCAAAACCTAGAAATATTTTTTGGAAATTCCACCTAGACGTGTCTCAATTAGATTATTCAGACAATTTTTTTAAATATTTCCTAAGTCTAAACTTAGAGAATATGGTTAATTAATCAATATTAATTGAGATAAGGTGATAATCACCTTGAAACTCACATGGATCGATCTGGAGATGATCCTAGCCATTGATTAAGTTTTAATCTTGGCCCTTGGTGCTCCAACAATGGATTATAAGAGGAGATCAATGTGGCGATGGAGAATACACTTGAGCAGTTAAATTTCCTTGGAAGATCGATTTCCAGAGTAGCAAGAGTTAGTTGACAGAGAAGCCAGAATTCAAAGAAATGAGTGAGCGGTAGATAGAGTGATGCAAAGGAAGTATTCCATATCTGGAGAGGAAACAACAAGAGGGCCGAGTTATTCTGAGTTAGGCAGCACAGAGGATTGCGCAGTTACTTCAAAGAGGGCAGTTTAATTTGCTAGAGATAAATTCATTCTTAGTTCCAGAGGCCAGACATAAGTTCTAGAGGGTCAGAGAGATGATTTTCTCAGTAGTAGAAGACATAATGACTTCATCACCACTGGTTAGAAGCTTGATGTCAAGGGTATTGTGTAGTATAATGCAGAGGTTGACGTAGAGGCTTCCAGTGGGCGATTTTTCTATAGGCAAGCTGTGTCGTGATTGCTTATGGAAGAAGGATATTTACCTTCAATAATTTTTCCCAGAATTTTCTTGTTGTGGATTTCCAGGTTTAGGCATCCAAATTGTACTCAGATTTTCACTGCTACATAATAATAAAAACCCTCACTGTGACACCAGTTTTCCCAAGTTGGTTTTTTCCTGGGACATTTTTACAAAAACAAATGTGTCATATTTTCATATGTGTGTGGTAGCATTTCTCAGTTTCCAACGCTATTTTATTTCCGCAGTTTTATTTGTGAAGGTTGCAGTGTGTTTATTTCGATGTTGTTATATCAATAAAATGAATAATTAATTTATCAGTTAGAAGAAATAATACTATTTGTTGCAATGGGATTTCAGTAGTGAAATTTTCACATGGTATCAAAGCATGATTGATCTATGGGGAGCTCAAAAGAGAAAGAAGGAATTTTGATGTTCAGTAAGAGCAGTAGACTGAAATTCCTAGAGGCAATGTAGTCCATTGAGAGGAAAACCGAGTTGCTTGGGGAGAGTTCGATTTTTGGCTGCAGTGAGGAAAAAAAAATCGATTTTCCATTTTTATTGATTCCAACAAGCAGAGGGAGTAGCTCAAATTTTTTCTGGCCATATTTCTTGCTGGATGCAAAGGGTTTTGCAGTATTTTTCCAGAGGAAAGGATGCGTCAGGTGGAAGAGAGAAAAATTAGAGAAAGGGAAAATTTTCCTCAGGGAATTTCGATTCTCAGAAGTTGGAATTTCTAGTTGCAGATTGGAAGAAGTAGCTAGCAGATCAATGCATTCCAGAATAGAGTGCGAATAAAAGAGAAAAAATTGAGCACAGGGAAAGAGGGAGTTTTCAAAAAATTTAGAGATGGACACTACAAGGCTTAGAGATCAAGATAGGTTGGACGAATCATCCAACTATGTCATCTGGAAGGCTAGGCTTCCCTTCCTTCTAGACGAATATTGGTGGCCACCCTCCTATTCCACTTGGACCCCCACCATTGCTTCTTTCAGTTTTTCAGTTTCCTTAATTGTAGCACAATTTACTATTTTTAGCCATTTTTCGGGTCTTGAACTTTCAGAGCCGTTTTGAGGCCATAAACGAAGTTTTTTGGGAAAATTAGGGCCAACATAGGTCATTAATCGATGTTGGTCACTTTAAATTTGCACTCGGATAGATCTTTCTAACGAGGTACTGTGTGCATCAAAAGAAGATTGTATGCCAAAGTTACGACCCCAGGAAGTTGATGTACCAATTTACCCAAATGAGGCCCATAGTTTTGGTGCTTCATCTCCTAGGGTTAGGTTTTTGGATGTTTAGGGTTTTCCATTGTTTCTCAATAATAAATTGGTCTTTGAGCCTCATTGTAACACAGTTCAAAGGCATGTAGCTGCTACATATCTTCTCAGAGATAAACTATCATCACCCATGCTAGCTTATTTCCATTATATCTGTAAGCTTATTTCAATTATTTGATATTAATGAAATGAAGTATATTTTAGCTGCATCTCAACGTTTATGTTTATTTCTGTATTCTATTCTGTTCCTGCATAAATCTGGATCAATGGTATTAGAGCGGTCTTCTCTTTCTCGATATTTCTTTGCATGTCCCCAACGAGATCAGGGTATATGGAGTTAGAGCTCGATTTGGTTGAGCCTTTGCAAGACCAGTCTCGCAAACCCTGACGACCTCCCATGGTGGAAGAAAAGAAAGACAAGGGAGCAGGAGATCCTATCAAAATATTGCTCGAGGAGGCCCTCGAGAAACAAAGGAACATGATAAAGGATAAATTTTCCTATATCCTTTGACAACTACCCACCGGTGACGCATATTCATCCAGAAACCACACTGGAGGCACCACTCCTTTTAAGGTACAAGTTAACTTCGAAATTCCCATATTTGAGTACTAAATAGATGCAGACGTCGTATATATATGGCTAAATCTATTAGAAGGATATTTTTTGGTTCATGACTTTTCCAATCAGGTAAAGATTACTTTTTCATTCCTCAAAGCTACCCCCGATGTCAAGGACTGATGGTAAACCTACTGTGAGCAACAGGACGAGAGGGAATCCTCCCTGTTCTCACCCGCACCCACTTGGAATTATTTCTAAGATGCCATCAAGGAAAAATAATATCCCTTAGGGAGATATAAGGAAAAGTACATGCAATGGACTAAAATACAGCAACAAAGGGATCAAGATGTGTATGAGATGACAAATTTGTTCGATACCCTACGCACAAAGTTGGGTATCAAATATTCAAAGAAAAATTTGGTGCTTAAGTATCACAGTTGTTTGCACAGATACATCTAGGAGGAAATGGAGTTCTTTGACATCTCCTCACTTGGTGCAACATACCAATATGTTGCCAATATTGAGCATATTCAATTCAATTAGAAGAAGCGATACTTTGGATCTGCAAATCAGAAGCAAGGGAAAGGCGTCCCCAAACCGCAGAACAAAAGCCAAGGCTAAGGCGGGGCACCATAGGAAAACATGTCGAAGTTGCAAGAGAAGAAAAACACCATGAATCCAAAGAAGGACACGAGAAAGTGGTGTGAGTTGCAGAAGGGCTCCACTCACAACACAAGTGAGTGTCAGGCTAAACACTCATTGGTGGCCCAGTTGAAGGCTTCCAAATCCGATGCATGTTCTGACTCTGAGTCAGAACCCAATAAGGGGAATGAAAAATGGAAGCAGATTATTGATGCGGAGCTTAGTGCCACCATTTCCACCACCAAGATCTAGAAGGAAGAACCCAAAGATCCAGAGGAGGGGGCTCCTCTTCTATTCTCAAATGTGCATGAAGGGTTCCATGCTACAGTTCATTTTCAACAACATGAGCCAAAAGAACCTCATTTCAGGAGAGGTCATGAAGCGGTTGGGCCTACTGATCATATCACACCCAAAACCATACACCATCGGGTGGCTTCACCAAGGAAGGGAACTTTGCATTACCCAACAGTTTCTCCTTCCCTACAACATGAAGCCCCTCACGTATGAGGTATTATGTGATTTTTCTCCTCTTGAAGTTTGTGATATATTATTAGGCCAACCATACTTTTGGAAGTAACATGCTATGTATGAGTCTTGACCTCATGTTGTTATTTTTTCTCTGGTCAATAAGTTGTACAGGGTACCAAAGGTAGCATTTCCTATCGCAATCTCTTAGATCACTATGGAGCAATGTAGTAATCTCATTTCCAAAACTGGGAATTTTTTTCCTTATGATCCACTCTCAAAGAAAGAAGAATATTGTGGCCATGACCTCTACATAGGGCTCCTTCACACGACAAAAGCATATGGACAAGGTCATGGAGGAGTATGAGGACATCTTCACCTCACCAGTAGGGGTGCCTTTGAACTGTTAGGTTGAGCACTCCATCGATCTGACCGCATGCATGCCGCTACCTTATGGACCAATATATGACTGATTTATTATGGAGAATGATGAAATCAAGAGGCATATTCAGGACTTGCTACAAAAAGGTCACATTTGGCCAAGTTCATGACCCTATGGGAGCTCGATCGTGTTGGTGAACAAGAAGGATGAGACTTGGAGACTTTGTATTGACTATCGGGCACTGAACAAAATCATTGTATGGCATAGGTATCCGATTCCACTAATTGATGACCTTATGGACCAACTCAACGGGGCCAAATATTTCAGCAAGATTGACTTGAAGTCTGGGTATCACCAGGTACCAATGGAACCCTTTTATGTGTGGAAGACTACCTTCAAATCCAAGGAGGGCCTTTTTGAATGGTTGGTCATGCATTTTGGGTTAACGAATGCTCCCGTAACCTTCATGAGACTGATAGATGATATCTAGCGACCATTCACCAACTCATTCATGGTGGTGTATTTGGTTGACATCCTGATATTCAGCCAGACTTGGGAAGAACACCTCCACCACATTCGACAGGTCCTCCAAACATTGCAACAACACAAGTTGTTTTCCAACTTGGAGAATGCACTTTTGGCATGACCCAGGTTCAATATCTGGGATACATCATTGATGAGCGGGGGGTGCATGTGGACCCAACCAATATCTAGGTCATTTAGGATTGGCCATCCCAAACCACTCTAACAGACCTCTGCAACTTTCTGGGTCTTGCAGATTTCTACCGCTGGTTCATGTTGGGGTTCTCTCATATAACTTTTCCTTTGAGTCAAGTAACCAAGGTAGGAGCGAAATAAAAATTCTTTTGGTCTGAATCACAAGAGAAGGCATTCACAGAGTTAAAGCATCGCTTGTGCTCTTCACCAGTGTTCACATTACCAGATTTGCAACAACCATTTGAGATCGAGACAGATGCTTCTGACTATGCTATTGGGGAAGTTCTTACTCAATAGGGGCATCCAATGGCATATCAAAGTGAGACACTTTTAGACACAGTCTGGAAGTATTCCACCTAGCTATGACAAACATATGTATTCCATTATGCAGGCTTACTGGCAATGGAAGCATTTCATTTTGAGGAAGGAAACGATCATCCACACAAATCACCGACCCCTACAGTTCATACAGATAGAAGGGAAGTTGCAGAACGATCACAATGAGAAATGGTCCACATGCCTGCAATATTTCCATTTGAACATCAAGTACAAGAAGGGAAACACCAATAATTTTGTAGACTTCATCAACCGATTGTTGATCTTGGCTCTAACCACTGTGGTTGACCCTTGTGGGAATGAGACTTCGGGCTAATCGCATCTCTACAAAAGCAATCTAGAATTTGTCACACATAACAGCCACTCCTGGAAGGGAAGCAAGTTCCGTATTTTCACCTACAGGATGCATTGCTATGCCACCTGGGACACCTTTGTGTTCCATTAGGGGAATTTTGAGGTCTAAAATGGGCCTCCTAAGGAAATTGTAAAATAATATTAGATTACTTCATCAAATTTTGAGGGTAAAAAGAAAAAACTACTTTTTCAACTCGTATTTTCAACATATCTGCCTATGGGTTTACTCAAATGTTGAGTGGGAACACTCATTGGGTGCATAATTTGATTCATCATCTAAGGAGTACCCATGTTTCATACTTCTGATGGACCCTGCTATATGGAAAATGAGAAATACATGGAAAATGTGATTGCAATCATGTTTTTTTCATGTATTTCTCATTTTTCGTGTAGCAGGGTCCATCGAAAGTATGCAACATGGGTACTCCTTGGATGAGGAATTAAATTTTTCATCCAATGAGTACTCCCGCTTGAAATTTGAGTAAAACCTTAGGGAGATAAGTTGAAAATACAAGTTGAAAAAGTAGTTTTATTGTTTTATTATTTTTTAATCTTTTTACCTTTTTACCCCAAAAATGGTGAATCATCCCCTATGGTTGACATCACCATCTTGAATACTATTGGTTCTTATAAAGTTTATTTTTGTTGTACATTTTTCTTAGGAGGCCCATTTTAGACCTCAAAATTTCTCTAATGCTTCAAACAAGAGTGCCAAGATGATTTTGGAAGCACACTACAATCGGGTTGCTGGACATTTTGGGGTCAAGAAAATAGTGGCAATACTGCAGAAGTATTTCTATTAGCTAAACCTTTGACAGGATGTCAGAAGTACATCAGATCCTACACAACCTGTGCCATTTCCAAACCATGTTAGGTCCCTATATTACTAGTATAGTCCCTTATTGCTGTTACTGAAGCCCCCTTATTGTTATTTTTGTACCCCTGTAGTCCCAATATTGTTATTATTGTGCCTCAAAAAAGCCCACTATTGTTATTGTTGTGCCCTTACATTATTTTTGTTCAGTTGGCTAGGATTATATTATGACCCCATGGACTCATATATATATAAATGATGTTTTAACATTTGTATCATCCAAGAATTGTTCATTTATGTAATCTAAAGGAGGTTTCCCCCTCAAAGAGACTTATTTCTAAGTCGGTGATCTCTCTTTTCTTCTATTTTGTGAGATGGTTTCATAACATTTGGTATCAGAGCTTTGTATTCTAGGGTTTCACTACTGCAAACAGGTCATCATGGATTTTTTCGCTATAACATTTTTTATACAAAGGTTCAGAAGGTGAAAAAAACCCATTTGAGTTGAGATCCAGAGGAATATTGTGTAAAAAATTCAGATCTTGGTTCGCTATATTGTCAGAGATATGATCTGAGGGAGTTAGGGTTTTGGAAGGCTCCAGAATTTCATCTCAAACAGGTGGCCGAGGGAAAATTATCATAACTTTTGTTTCATAAATTGGATTGGAATTCTGTAAAATGTAGCCGAAAGTGCACAAACTTTAGTTTTTGTTGTTTCAATTTCAGAGCCAAAGGATGAAACCGTGACATATGGAATGCCGTAAAAGTTCGCTCTATTGAACCAATCCATAATTGGGTTATTGTGGGAGATTGGAAATAAATTTGTCTTGAAGAATCCAAATTAGGCGTGACCTATGGAATTGGAAAGAAGAATCAGAGGGCTACTACAAGACAAAATCTCAAGTATTGGAGATTTGAAATCACATAGGTACATAACTTTCAATATCAAGCTTCTAAAAAGCAAGAAAAATGTGTGTAGCTTTTTAATAAGTTGCATAAATTTTGTTTGAAAAATTAGTTTGAAGTGATTCCAAGGGAATATTGAAGCATAGATAGCCGTGTTAGGTTCTATAATGCCTTCAAAAAATAATTCCACACTCGTTAAGCCCTCAGAAAGATATTCTATGATGCATGAAGATGAATAAGTGCAACATGATATATCAAAATTACGAGACCAAGTGGAACAAATTTCGTTCTCACAAAAAGTAACCAAAAATGAAATGGAAGCTAAAATGGATGGTTTGAAGAAAGACATGGAAGCTAAGATGAATGGCTTGGAAGCTAAGATGGATGGTTTGAAGAATGGCATGGAAGATAATATGGAGGGTTTGAAGAATGACATGGATGGTTTGAAGAATGTCATGGAAGGTAAGACCGATGGTATAAAAGGCAACATGTAATATTTGAAAAAATACATGGAAGGTTTGAAGGAAGGTTTGGAAAATTTGCTACAAGAAAAGCTTCCTCATGGTGAAAAGGTAGTAGATGAAACTCATGATGAGAACAAAATAAATGTTAATTGTGATTTCATATACTCTAATGTTGGATTGAAGACCCACCATATTCCAAATATTGATATGAGGAAGTTTGATGGCAAGGATGTCGTAACATGGATACTACAGATGGAGTAATACTTTGATCTCCATAATGTGAAAAACACACAAAAGGTATACATTGAAAATTTATATCTAGAACAAAATAAATTTGTCTGGTACCGATGGCTTTGCTCTCGTAGAAAAATTTTCAATTGGTCAAATTTTACTGAGGAAATGATAGCACATTTTTAGGATACAAAGAGCAACACCTTCTTTAGCCAATTGATAAATCTCAAAGAAATGGGTTCAATGGTGAAGAACATTAAGGACTTCCAAAACTTGAATATAAGGGTAACTGATATTTTGGAGGAACACATGATTGATGTCTTCATAGGGACTTTAAAGGATAACATCCAACATGAGGTTCACCTTTGGGAACCTGATTTATTAGAGAAGGCATTCAGGTTGGCAAGAAAAATTGAAAGCAAAATTAGGGTGACAAGCAACCTACCACTCACAACTATAAATATGGAAGTGTTACTACTCCTATACTTCCACAACCTACAAGGTTAACACCACAACAATTAGAATAAAAAATAGCAAAAGGGAATTGCTATTGTTGTGATAGAAAATACACTAAAGGTCATAAGTGTGATGAGAATAAATTATCTTACATAGATTGTGAAGAGGAGGAAGAAAAATAACAAGAAAATTCAAAATAAGAGGATATACACTAGGAACCAACCCTAGAGTAAGGAGAAATGAATCCGATCATATCCTGTAATGGATTGGCAGGAATTACCATTCCTCAAACTCTCAAGATAGTAGGACATATCGAGAAGAAAAATGTAATAGTGTTGATTGATTCGGATAGTACCCATAATTTTATTCATTGTAAGGTATCCAAGTAATTGAATTGTTTCTATACCCAACACCAGAGTGTCAAGTGATGGTTGCAAATGGAGGAACCATAAATTCCTTTGGAAGGTGCCATAATATCAAGCTAACCATGGGGGAATATGTATTAAATAGTCTAATGCTTTCCATTCCAATAGGTGGTTCTGATGTTGTACTAGGAGTACAATGGCTACAATCTCTGGGGATGACAAATTTTAATTTTCAAGAACTTCTTTTCGGAAGGAAGGGAATTTGATTTACAAGGTATCATAGGGAAGCCAAGAAAGATAATAAGCTCTAATTGTTATACCAATTTTTGGTCATCTAACCTGTTACTATTAGATGGACTAAAGTACACCATGTAAGACCAATTTTACCATAGTAAAATTGCTTTCACTATTAGAAATAATCTAACAACCCATAGTTTATTAAGTTATTTCTGGCCTAAACAGGAAACCCCATGAGGAATAATTAAATAAATACTTATTTGTTTGATTTTCCTCTAGGGATAATTAACTAAACCACTGTATAATTAATATTCCTGGTCAAATTAATTAACCCAAAAAAAGAAAATTAATTAGATAAATCATTATTTATCGTATTATTTGTTGGAATCATGATTTTTGTTAGACCAAAACCCGCAGGAATTAGTCTCCACTACAATCCCCAGAGTTATGATCCACGAGAGGCAGTTAGTCCATGTCGTGAAACACACGGGAAGCGTTGAACCCAATGTCCAACGCGCGCCGGGTGAGTTTCAAACTCGAGACCTGTCGCTCTGATACCACTTGTTGGAATCACGATTGCCGTTAGACCAAAACCCGCAGGCATTAGTCTCCACTACAATCGCCAGAGTTAGGATCCATGAGAGGCGGCTAGTCCATGTCGCGAAACACATGGGAAGCGTTGACCCCAATGTCCAACAATTATTTTCTAGGAATAATTATTTAAATCATTATTTAATAATATTCCTTGTTAAATTTGACTAAATCATATATAAATAATTGAATAAATAATTATTTATTTAATTATTCCTTAACCTCATCCTTGAAATAATAAATAGATTATTTATTTATTTATTATTTCTAAATAAAGGGATTTGACCAATTCTAAATTCCTTTTCCCTCCACCAAAAATAATAAATATTCCAAGTAAGTTGGATCTAGATTTGGTTAACAATATTTTAATTACACAACAATATTTAGACTAACTCAATATTTTGTTATAAATAGAAGGGTTTTCCATTCATTCACTACCTTTTTTCACCTTGTGATCACCTTTTGATCTATTCTTTTGGTTTGAGTTTGATCCTCCATCATTGTCATATTTTTTCTACTTTTGCTTGTGAGCTCCCTTTGAGTTCCATTTTTGTCTGGGTTTTCTGCACCATCAAGAGAGAGAGATCTTGGATTTGAAGCATTGAGGACATATAACAACCCATCCCATTGATGGGATTGGCAACATATTTCTATGTTCCCCTCTCAGGTGTCATAATATAAAAATTATTTATAAATTCTTGTCTTGTCTATTGGATGTATGGAGCAACTCGTGTTTATTTTTTCTATTTAATGTCTTTAACTGCATAGATCTGGTTTTTTGTAGCATTTATTCTGATCACCTACTGCAGATCTAAGGAAGTTTACAGCCACATTTCATGTTAGGGCTATTTTTTATGCACAACTAAAGTGATATTTTTTCGTACGCTTGCGATTATAATTCACACTAATAACTGACGACTCCACAAGGGTTTTTAATTACGACTGTTGTCGTTTTTCAAATCCCTGCATGACCAGTTGCTTCAGCCTCTAGGGTTTTTATTTATCTTCTTATTTTCATTCCTTTAGGTTTTTTTTAACCTTTTTTACTCTAAAACAGTAAAAATTCTAACTTCTATGTGTTTCTGAGCCATTTGCACAAGTAACAGGTATTAGCCGTGACATAGATGCCACTTTTTCTGAAACCTACCCTCGAGATAGCTAGAAGTGCAGGTCGCACTATTTGGCCCAAAACCTATGGCCTCATATCTCAGGTAGTGGATAACTACCCAAAAAATACGACCTCCTCAGAAATCAGGTCAAAACCTGCGACCTGCACTTTTTTGCGGGATTTTATTTATTTATTTATTTATTTATTTATTTATTTATTTTTTTTTTTTCTGAAATTTTCAGGGTTTGTTGAGGGCACTATTCAGGGTTTTCTGACCTCCGTATTTACCCGTCTTGGACCTATAATTTCTTATTTTTACTCGTCGAAGTAGGAACTAAGCCCCTTAGGGCTTCAATACGCTTCCACCATTTTAGGAGGAGTTTAGTTGAAGCAAGTCTTCTGAGATTTCAGTATTTTTAATCCATTTTTCAGATCTGAACCTGTATTTAAAGATCCATTTCAGATCAGTTATTTTTCCATCCAAAACACCTCTTTCAATTTTTTTTGGTCCTCCGTTTAGGGTCTCCTAAGTTTCCCTTTAGGTTGTAGCCTTTCGCCACCTATTTTTTAGCATTTTCCCCTCTGGTTTCTTGTTGTTTTCTGCACTTCTTTTCAGCATATCTGACCTTTAGATCCCTGTCCCTATTGACCTTAGATCTATTGGCCATATTGTGTGTTTTGAGTAGATTTTACCCACCCTTGGACTAGTTGTTGGAAAGCCCTCCTTTTTGGGTTTAAATTTATGCATCTTTAGCTGTTTATTTTATTGTCGCTTTCAATTTTATTTGCAGTTATAAAACATCTTTTTTCTTTTTCTTTTTTCTATACACACATCTGGGCTTAATTAAAATTAACACAATTATCACACACACACACACACACACATCTAAAGTGAAGAGCACCTAGTTTACACTGCCAGGCCAAGACTAAAACATTGTAATTAATTAATCTGCACCTCCGTGCCCTTGTTTACCTCTCTTCCTTATTAGGTTCTGTGTATCTTTTCCATCATTGCACCCCCAAGGCGTTTATCCTGGAGACTCCAAGGCCTTCATCCTTAGTTTATATTAGGAAGACTTACCCCACCATGTAGGGTCCGAGTTAGTCCTCTGCTAAGTCCCCATTCCGACTCTGATTCTGGTTCATCGAGTTCTCCTTCTGTTTCTATCCCTAGTTCTCCTCCACCTTTCACCTTCATCCTGTTTGGTGCAAGACCTACCTCTTATGGTGGTCCCGAATCTAATGCTGGAACCGCTATTAGTCGATCCACAATGGGAACAATTCTGGTTGTTCCCTTGATCCTTTATATGGCAGGCCTAAGCCTTCCCGATTTTAGCCATTTGATTAATGACCCTATACACCATGATCCAGGTTGTCCTTCTATGCCAACCAAGCGTCCTTCAGACATCCCTAAGTTTGAAGGAAATGTTGGAGAGGATCCTACCAACCATGTTCATTATTTCCACATGTTGTATCTTAAGAAACAATCCCTTGGTCGTGGTAAGGAATCAATGCTCAAGACATATATATATATATATATATATATATATATATATATATATATATATATATATTATATATATATATATATATATATGTCACAAAAATATTATATCACATGGTCTTTACTTAATCACCTTGAGAAATTAATTATTAAAACCCTCAAGAATTTGATGTAATAAATTCTTCACAATGCCATTATCTTCTGATATTAATTGGAGTGACAGGAAGAACATGAAGGAAGCTCAAACTGATATGCTGGTAAACATAATCTATCACTTTAAACTTCAGAAGAATTTTATGTGAGTGGAATAGTTAAAATGAAGGAGCGCCCATTAAGGATATTTAACTCTTATTCACATATCTAAACAGGGACCCGCAACTACATTACTTCATTTAATTCATAGAAGGAAAAAGACAGAATGGAAACTGGAAAACATATCAACAACAACAGATGCAAGAATCTTGATCTTTCATTCATTAATCATCAGAAATTGAGTAAAAAATTTGCAGTAGTCCAAAGGTCCAAAACTCATAACCTTTTCCTTTCTTCTCTTTCTCTTTAAATACAATGTAATGTAGTTTGTAACTATTGAAACTACTCTTAACTGCTCAAAATAATCTTAACTGCTCAAACTACTTGAAACTGCTTAAACTACATATTACATATCATCAAAATGTCTCATTAAAATTGAAATCTCTTAACAAAGATAAAATAAAACTAAAATTCTAATCTATTTGCTAAATATGAATCTGCTCCGCTGTTGCTACATTTCCCTGATTATTTGACTTCTCCTTTTTAGAAGATGAGGGATCATTAGGTAGAGCAACCACCCAAGCTTTGCATTTCTTCCACACTTCAATGCTTGTCTTTGGTGAGTTAATCAGTTTTTAGTACTCCAGCCTAAAGGCAATGATCTTGTTGAATGTTGGGCACTTTGTAAATAAATTCTTCACCATCCATAATAGCTGAAAATGCCTCTGAAGAAAATTAATAACTGTTGTTCCTTTCAAGATCTGAGTCTTATCATGGGTATTATCCACCTTAATTTTTGCCAATACCAATAATGTTCCATAGGAATCCCATGATAAAATATTGCCTTTAAGGTCCCATCATGATGTCAATCCTGCAGTAGCTCTTTTGTCATACATATTGTCAAATTTGCTCACTGCTTCCTTAATATCTGTCAAATTTTTCTCAGTGGTCTTCCTGCAAGTATTTTTAACAATCAAATTGTTAATATCTACAACATACATGATTCTATATTTAATATCATTTTCTTCTAACTCTTGATCAGTATTTAAATCAATAAAATCAATAAAATTCTTTGCCCATATGCCTCTGTTAATAATCTTCTGCTTATCTGCCATAACTTTCTCCTCAAAATATTTGACAATGCTTTTCTCTTCTGATACAATAGCTAAAGATCCGCAGGCTGCTTTCATCTCTCCAATGATTTCATTCCATATGATATCTTTAGCCTATATCAAAGTTATGTTTCCCTTTAATTTATCCTTCAGGCTCTTGATTTCAACATTAACTGTTTGAAAATCAGCCCTGTATTTATCAATTTCTCCATCTTTGGCTTGCATTAATTTTTCTTACTGTCTCCAGATAATTTTACGCCTTTTTGAAATCTTTCTCTGCTATTTTCAGTTCAGTGTTTAATTGAGATAGTTGTATTGCTGGATCATCATTTCCAGATGGAACAATGATGGTACAGGAATGGGAATTAATCTAGTTTTGCAGTTTCAGCATGGTTTCCTTCAACTTAGAAATTTCTTCTTCATTCTGTAAGAGCTGCTGAAGAAGGATTTATTTTTCACTTTCCAATTATGCCACCTCTGCTGCCATAGAATTCTCCCCTATAGGTAACTTCAAATTTTTCTTCAACACAGAAATCTCTGATTCTGCACTTTGTAGCAATTTCTTCACATTCGACCTGTCATTTGGATCTACTCCAATATTCACAATTATCTTCTTGAGTTATTCATTTTGGGTTGTTAAAGCCCTGGAGTTGGCTTTCTCCAATTTCAATTTCTTGATCACCTTCCCTAGCATGTTCTCTGCCTTAAGAGCTAATGCATTAGTTTTGGTCAAATCATTGACTATTAATTGACCTGTTTGCAAGTGTAAATTTAATTTATCAAGCAAAGGAATCTTTCTCACATCAACATTTAAATTTACATTATTAAAATTACTGGATGACCCTATAGTCATATCAGAAGGGTGAGAGAGAGAAATGTTAAACTGATCTTTTCTAGATCCATGACAGTTAACAATCTTGTCTAGTCTGGAGTTACTTGATATTCGACCTGTACCTCCATGTTAGCCTTCATCTTTTGTTTTCTTTTAGAAATTTGAGCAAATACTTGTTTAGTCAAAGGTATTTTCTCTTGATCATCTCCATTTCTTCTTGGTGAGGCTAGAACATTCTGCTCATCTCCCAGTTGAAGCAGAAAACTAGGCTGAGCACTTGTTATATCTTCATTGAATTTTGTTCTCTTTTCAGCTCTACGCTCCTCATCTTCAGAATCTATAACTGCCTGTTTACTCCTCTTGCTTGATTTCTCAGATATGATAGGATTTTGTATATTAGAACCAAAAAAACCTAAAAACCCCTTATTGGCTAGCTTCTTTATGTCAGGTTTACTTTCATGGACAAATAAAGAGTAACCATTTTCAACTCTCCTGTTTGAAATTACTTTATGAGGGTCATAAGCCCATTTATCTCCTAAAAACAAGTGCATAGCATCTAACATCTTATTAAACTCATCAGATGCTTGTCTCATGCTGACTATAAACAGACCCACAGACATAGGTAATTTAAACATATGACCCTTTTTGATAGGTACAAAATGTATTTGGTCAATATTCAAACTCTTCCTAATGAATTCTAAGGAAAATAATCTCATAGGAACAAATTTGGGAAGTCTATATGGTTCTATCCTAACCCCATAAATTCTGATCTCTGAGTAATCTTCATAAACATACCAATCTCAAATTTTACAATTTGTACCGAACTGCAGAAATTCTTGAGCCTTTGGAAAGAAACATGGGGGAGAAACCCCATTCAAAATATTATATGCAATAGACATGAAATGATTTGAAAAATCAAACAGACCCTCCTCATTTTTTTCCTCCCTTACTACATCAGTCCAAAACACTACTGACTGCCTCTTTTTATTTATATCCATGATGTTTAACCCCAAATGCAAGAATTATTCCAAATTTTGATATAAAAAGAGATAAATGATCAGAGAAGGAAACCTGAATGACCCAGTGAGTGATAAACTCATGAGTTGATTATTTATGACCTCCTGCTAGTAAGAAGGAATATCAAGCACTACTCCCGGCTTCATCATCAATGAAAATAGTCCCAAAACTGTTTTTTCAATTATGCTGTCATCCTCTTTTCCCAGTATCTTTGATATACACCTCAAAAATAACCGAAATTCTGCATCAAAGACTTCTATGGAAAAATATTTACTTTCTGGTGCAAACCGCTTCATGTCTGGCATTAGAAAGAAGGCGAAATGAGTGAATTCTTGACCTGTAAGATTATCATAATGCGTTGCAATGATTCGTCAGTGAATTGAACATAAGATTCTGACTCTAGGTAACATAAAGCTTGATGAATTAACTGGGATGAGACTTGTAACACATTCTCTCCTAGACAATTCATTACAAAACATTTACCAGGATACATAATAGATACCAGCCAGTGCACAAAGTCAGGAAAAAGATGAGTCCTAGGGATACATGAAGAAGTTACACCTCACTTGGCCATGGCAGTAAAAATAGGACATGCTTTGTCATTCAGATATACCTGTTGATAAAAAGGAAGGTGTTCTAGAGAGCAAATAGTATCTCAGATATCCCTCTGAGCAATGGCGGGGTGACAGACAATGATTGAAGACGCTGATTCAATTAGGTTGAAAAATACAGAGGAATAACATTTATATTTGTGGAAAGAAAAACAAGTTTAAATAGATGGCGCGAGTTCTAGGAATTAAATGTTGATTTGATGCACTAAAGACCATTAAATGGTACTATGACATGGCTGAAAGTTGTCACCAGCCAGTAGCTTACGTCACTGCGGAGGCCTCTGTGGTACGGAGCGCTCATCAGGGCCCTGCCCCCATAGTAAATCCAGATTGTCGATCATGATCAGCCGATCAGTCAACGGGGTCAACTGCAGAGGCACCCTCCTCGTTAAACCGTGTGTTGAAAGTGCCCGTGGGTTGCCGCCTTTATCCTATGACAAGAAAATCCTTGGATCTCGCTCGCTTACTTGCTCGAACATTAACCAAAGCATTGGGATCCACTTTCGTGTATTCTTCAAAGTGTGGAACTTTAAATTTACAACAACATTACAATTTTAGTTAAAGTATGAAAAAGCTATACTTTAACACATATTTTATATATTTTTCCATTTTTTTGTATTTTCAAAAATTTAAAATAAAGGATATTGCAAATGAGCGACAACATTTGGCTCCACCTAGGGATAGTTTTTTTTTCCACGAAACACTAAGAACTGCAAATTAGTGTCTTCAATTCAGGCATGGAGTCAAATGTTGTTTGATGAAATATGAACAATGAGAAATCCAAATATGTACAATGGTGAACCATAAAATCTCAATGTTGGAAATAATACTTGAGATACTTCCCATTCATAGGCAGCTGAATTGTTTCTCCATCAAGATTCTCCATAATAAATGTGTTATTTGACCTAACCTTAACAACCTTGTATGGAACATACTATAGTGGATCGAACTTACCATGCTTTCCCTTCTCTTCTCTTCTGGTATCCCATCTTAAGACCAATTCTCAAGTTTGAAAAAGAATTTCTTTTGCTTTTCTATAAAAAATGGACTTCATATTTTCTTGATAGGTGATCAAATTTTCTCTAACTTTGTTCCTGCTCTCACTTAATTCTATAACCTTATTCAACCTTCTCACCAACTCATTAGGTTCTTCTTGTGCTTCTTGAAGAAAATAAATCACTTCTCTAGCCAACTATGTAGGAAATCACTGGTTCGTAAGGGGACTTACCTGTAGATATTCTAGTAGTTACTCGTACTTCCCAAAGAGAAAATTTCAATTTTGAATCCAAGTTTTTCTGATTTTCATTAATTGTCTTCTTCAAAATCTTGACCAATGTCTTGTTGGAAGATTCAGCTAGCCCATTCCCTTGAGGGTGATATGCTGTAGAATGAGATAGAAAGACATTATATTTTTGACAAAAAATAATGAATCTAACTGAATTTAATACCTGGGCATTGTCAGTTACAATCTTGATTGGGCACCCAAACCTACTGAAGATGTTTTCTTCCAGAAACTTCATTACTACCTAGTCATTAGCCTTTCTAGTAGGTATTGCCTCCACCCACTTTTTGAAATAGTCAGTGGCAGTTAGAATCCATTTGAACTATCCACTTGATGGTGGATTAATTTCCCCAATAAAATCTAATCCACATTGCCTAAAGGGTTCTTCAATAAACACTTGGAGAAGAGGTAGAGGAGCTAACCCTTTCTTTTCTGCAAATAACTGACATTTCTAGAAGCTTCTAACCAGTCTGTATACATCAAAAAACAAGGAGGGCCAGTAAAAACTTGATTCGAGGATTTAATGAGAAGTAACCTTCCAACTATAATGAGCTCCAAATAGATTCTCATGATGTTCTTTTACAACTTCCATAGATTCACTTTCTGTCAAACACAACAACAAAATGCCAGCAGGATCTTTCCAATATATCTTAGCATCAATTATGACATATGGCTAGGATTTGAGCTTAAGAAATCTATACTTTGTTCTGTTTAATGAGGTTGGAAAAGAGAAAAAACATAAGTAATGAACAATATCCTTATACCAATCAGAGAACAGGAATTTGTATTTAATTGCTGCCTTTGTACTGCTCTGACTCCTTTCATCAATAGCTTCATCTAAGGGTGCCAACAAATTAATCCCCAAATCTTGAAAATTTTACTCTGTCAACAGTTTTTCCAAACCATGACCTTTGACCAATTTGGTAGGCTTGATATCTAAGTCATACTCTTGGATTTTAGCTATCCACTTTCCTCTTTTACCTTCCACATCACTTTGAACTAACACATCTTTCACAGTAGAGTTAGGAACATAAGCAACTATCTGAGACTGCAACACATAAGTCCTAAATGATTTTAATGCTTTAACTAAAGCAACACCTATTTTTCCAAAATGTTATATTTAAGTTCAACATCTCTAATAACTTTATTGAAAAATTCCACAGGTTTCTCTTTACCATCTTCATTCTTCTGCAACAGCACCAAAGCAATGGTAGTAGGTGATGAAAATGAAAATATTTGAAAAGATTTTTGATAGTCTAGACTGATTAGTACAGGAGCTTCTTGAAGGGCTTCTTTAATCCTAGCAAAGGATTCTCTAGAATCCTTGTCCCATTTTACTTCTTCATTATTCTTTAGCATATATATTATGTTTCTGACAATTTCTACATAATTTGGGACAAATCTTCTCAAGACATTTATTTTTCCCAGAAACCTCTGAATATCCTTTTTACTCCTAGGCAAGGGAATTGTTTGAATAACTTCTACTCTTGCTGGATCAACTTTTACACCTTGATTTGAAACTATATGTCCTAACAACTTTCCTTCCTCCAAGACAAATAAATATTTTTTGGGATTCAATGACAACCTAAATTTTCTACATTTTAGAAAAGCCTTCTGTAAATTCTCCAAGTGTTCATCATCTGAACCTGAAAAAATGGTCACACCATCCAAATATATAACTACAAACTTATCACCCACAAATGTTGTGTCCATTTCCCTCTAAAAAGTGGCACCTGTGTTCATTAGACCAAATGGAATTCTGGCATTCATGAACGTTCCCCAAGGTGTGGCAAAAGTTGTTTTCTTCTGATCTTCTTTTTCCACTGCTACCTAATTGTACCTGGAGAAACCATCAACCATAGACAATCTATATGCTCCTATCACTTTCTGTAAAACATATTCCATATTAGGCAAAGGATAATTGCCTTTAAGTAATGTCCTGTTTAAATTCCTGAAGTCGACACATAACCTTATTTCTTCATTCTTTTTCCTCACGGGAACTAGGTTAGAAACCCAGTCTGAATATTTGAGTGGGACTATAATTTTTGCCTGCAACAATTTATTCACTTCCTTTTCAATTGGAGCAAGGAGAAATGGATTGATTTGTCTAAGTTTCTGTCTGTGAGGCTTGATCCCATCCTTCAATGGTATCTTGTGCTGAATAATATCTAGGTCATATGTTTTCAAATCCTCATTTGACCATGCAAATACATCCATATATTTTTTAAAAAGGTCAATGTACCTTTCTTTATAATTCTTAGGGACACCCTTGAATAACTTGAAAAACTTGGGCTCTTGTTGAGTTCCCAGATTACAATCTTCAATCTCACCCTCTTGAGGTACCTTTTTTGGATCCAATGCTACATCATTTGAATCAAACAATCTTTCAAGAGGGACTAATCCTCTGGGAAATACATTATCTTTCAACTAGATTATTTTCTGATCATCTATTGATTTATTAAGATTTTTCAAATTTCCATTATGATCAACCTGTTCACTTTCTTGGTCTATTTAAATATCTTCAAAATTTTCAATAATTTTCAGAAAATGATTTATCTACTCATCATCTTCAAAAACCTGCCAGTGCTTAACATTGTCAGGAATAGAGGGTCTGTGCCTCAGTTCAATCTCATACCTCAGTTTTCTTCTCTTGGAATGAACTGAATATTCAAAGCTTCAAAATAATTCTCAATCAAGTCCCATACTTCATTCCTATATGATCGTAGCCTTGGATGCTTGGTTTGAAAAAGGTTTTTAATCTGTCTTATAATCAACTCAGAATCACCAAAAATGGAAATAAATTGGATTCCCATTTGTTTAGCAGTTTGAAGACTTAAAATTAATGCCTCATACTCAACTACATTATTTTTTGATTCAAATTCAAGCTTAAAAGAAAAAGGTAAAAGATTATCTTTTGGAGATATTAGTAAAAATCCAACTCTTGTGCCACCTTTTGAATAGGCACCATCAAAATAATGCTTCCAAATTTTATTTGAACATATCTCATTATGTACAGTTGCTGAAGAGAGCTGCTTCTCTGAGTCTTTAGCAAACTCTGCATCTTCATGCATCATAAAATAGGAAAGATCTTCTTTTTCTTGACCATAAATAGGGGAATTTATTGCATATTTCTTTGTGGTAGTTTTAGCAAATCTTGTTTCTCTATATAATCTTATTTCTTCCCCATTAAAGACATGAATAATAGCATATGTGAAGTCCAAGTTTAAAACTCCTCCAAGCTTCACTCCCCAAGATCTGGACAAAAGCATACAAAACCTAGCTGGAATATCTGCGACCACTACATCCATCATGATACTTTTGGCTGGAATTTGGGCCAGGGATACCACCATGTCTTTGATAATTCCAACACACTTCACTCTTTTTGAATCAAATGAATATAGGGCTATATAAGGTTTAGTAATTTGTAAATTCAATTCTTTCATTACATATAATGGCATGAGATTATGTGAAGCACCTGAGTCTAGCATACAATTATGAAGAATGAAATCATGAAGAATTAATGATATATAAAATGGGGGAACAAAAGAATCTACCTCCTCCACATGTGGACCAAAATTGACCACTGGATTTTCTTTTTGCAAATTCATAGTATCATCAATGTCATCAGATTAAGAAATATTAATGAATTCTGCAATTTCTTTCTTGTAACCTGGTGTCTTAGCTAGTTCAAGAAGAGGTACTTGGATTTTGAATTTTTCTAGCTCTTTTTATAAACTGAAAGCTTGATTTTGTTTGACAATATTCTTAGGTTCTTCTTGATTTCTGCTAGGATTAGAAATCTGTTCAGGCATAGTAACGACCTTCTCCAAATTACTAGTATCAATAGACTTGTTTTTGGAAGTCTCAGCCTATTGTATTTATGTTCCACTTACTCGATTCATAGGTTGTTTCCCTTTATCTGATTGTTTTACTGAGTTCTTTGATTATGGAGTTGCCATTAGAGAAGGAATTGATTCTTGCTATTTTTATTCATCATCCCGCATCCTTGATATCTTTCTTGATCTTAAATCATATTTCTTATGCAACTCTGCTTGCATAAAGTCTGTAAATTGTCTACAATAATCACCCATCTCTTCTTGGTCAAAGGAAAACTTAGCTTCGGTGTATTCTTCTTCACATTCTTCCTCTTCTTCATCTTCTTTCATGTACATGGTAGATATCTGATCTTCGAATTCCCTTTGATCATCTTCAGCAAATTGTGAGGATGCTGCTTCTATATACAATGGTGCTTGAGCTTGGTATTGATCTTTTCTCTCCCTCTGCAAGATTTGCAGGGGCTGCTTTCTAAATTGAGGATTGAAAACTCCTCTGTTTTTTTGTGTAGGCCTTTGGGAGTTTTAATTCTCTAATTCCATATTCACTAACTTATTTGAAAAATTCTTGATAGCCTTTGTCATGCCATCAATCCTCTGATCCTGTGGTGATTCTTCCTTGGCATTGCCTTTCTCTTGAGCTGACTGTTTTTCTTGTATTTTCCCAGCAGCAGTTATGTTTGCTTCAATCTCCAAAGCATCTGTTTGGATTTTCTCAAGAGTAGGAGATCTCCTCTCCCTTAAAGTGAAACTAAAATCTGACTCAAAAGCTCTAGCAAAAACTACCCTTGCTCCAATAGGAGGGGGTTTCATTTCTATGGGTAAATTATTATACAATTTGTTGAATCTTTTAATAAAATCAATCATGTTTTCATTAGAATTTTTCTTGATTGCGTTAAACTCCATCAATGAATAACCATGATCTCTTTTTTCACCCCATATTCGGGTGAATTGTGTTTCTAATTCCTCCCAATTTTTAATTGAGGCATTTGGTAAACCTTTATACCATTCCCTTGCCTCTTCATTTAGAGATTGTACAAAAAGTCTCATCACTACATTAAGATGTTCTACATTTAGATTCTAAGCAAAAGTGCAAAACAATGGCAAGTGTTGTTCTGCAGTCACTTCATCTTCCCTAGTGAAATGAGGAAGTAACTTGAGGTATTCTTGGGGCATGGAATTCATAGGTTGTGGAAGATTTAATGGTGCATTAGGAAAGCAGGGGCCACCATGTTTACGCCTTGGTTAACCGCTCCTTGAGTAGGTGGGGTTAGTGAACTAGTTGTGAATGTGGATGAAGGGGGTGAAACGACTGATATGGGCAGGGGTTGATAAACGATGGCAGAAGAACCAGCAGATGTATTTGGTTGAGCTTGCGTGAAGGTAAATGAAGCAGACTCAAAATATTGTTCTTCTAACCTTGGATCTTGAAAATGAATTGGTGGGGAAAAGGATTCTTGTTCCAAGAAAGTCAGTTTCTGGGAAATATCCTTAGATTAAGGGTTATGTGAACTGTTGCCAGGTGCAGGTAGTGTAGGATCAGGTGTCGAAGGAATTCTTGGTTTTTGAACCTTTTTAGAAACCAATTTTTTAGGATTTGACAAAATAGGAACTTTCTGTTGCAAGGTATCTGACCTTGTATGAGTTCTTTTATAAGCTAGAATTATGGAATAAAAACACAGCTTGATATTTTCCCCTCTTTGGACAACCAGAGGAAATATAACAAAAACCTGGGAATGAACTTTGCTTCTTTGTCCCCAGCAACAGCGCCAAAAAATGTTATATCTTAAGAAACAATCCCTTAGCTATGGTAAGGAATCAGTGCTCAAGACATATATATATATATGCCAA
>CM076575.1:1409099807-1409184303 GCA_034641835.2 Pinus albicaulis
CTCCGGTGAGACATTGGGTAATGCTTTGAGTGCAGAGTCTAGGGGAAGAAGAATGGAAAGAGGAAAGAGCTCGGGATATCGCAGTAAATCAAGGAAAGGTAGATCCAAGTCCAGATTAGGAATAGTCTGCTGGAATTGCAGAAAGAATGGACACCTAAAGAAAGACTGTAGATCTCGGAAGGGAAAAGAAGGAGACACACAACAAGAAAACAATCATGAAGCAAATGTGACAGGTGATGTGTTACAAGATGCTTTGATTCTTTCTTTCCAACATGTTGCCAATTATTGGGTTGTAGATTCAGGGGCTTCATTCCATGCCACACCTGATAAGATATATTTTCATGACTATGTTCAAGGAGATTTTGGACAAGTTCATTTGGGTGATTATAAAACCTGTAAAATTGTTGGAATGGGTAAAGTTCTTGTAAAACAACAGAATGGAAACCAATGGCTACTAAAGGAAGTAAGGCATGTTCCAGATCTGAAGAAAAAACTGATTTCAACAGGGCAGTTAGGCAGTGAAGGTTGTGTGACAACTTTCATAGATAAAACTTGGAAGGTCTCCAAAGGAGCGCTGGTAATAGAAAAAGGTGAAAAGGTTTGTACATTGTATTTATGCAATGGTATTTCTAACTCTGTTAATTCTTTAACTTCCAAAGGAGCAGATGCAACATTATGGCATCATAGGCTCGGACACATGAGTGAGAAGGGGATGAAAATTCTTCACTCAAGAAATTTGCTGCCAGGTTTGAAGAATGTTGATTTGGATTTATGTGAGAATTGCATTTATGGAAAACAAAAGAGAGTCAGATTTCTCAGAGTTGGGAAAGAAAAGAAGAGCGAAAAATTGGAGCTTGTGCATACAGATGTATGGGGACCTACTCAGGTATCATCTCTCGGTGGCTCTCATTATTATGTTACTTTTATTGATGATGCAACTAAAAAAACATGGATTTATTGTATTCAGAATAAATCTGATGTATTTGATACTTTCAAGAAATGGAAAGCTTTGGTTGAGATTGAGACAGGAAAGAAGTTGAAGTGTCTCAGATCAGACAATGGAGGTGAGTATTACAGCAAAGAGTTTGATAGGTACTGTTCAGAGCATGGAATTCGTAGAGAGAAGACAGTTCCAAGAACACCACAAGAAAATGGTGTGTCAGAAAGGATGAACAGAACAATCATGGAGCATGCAAGGTGCATGAGATTGCATGCAGGATTGCCTTTACAATTTTGGGCAGATGCTGTAGATACTGTTGTTTATCTAATAAACAGGGGGCCTTCAAGTTCCTTGGATGGTGGTATTCCAGAGGAAGCATGGACAGGTAAAAAGGTAAACTACTCTT
This sequence comes from Pinus albicaulis, assembly GCA_034641835.2. Lineage (NCBI taxonomy): Eukaryota > Viridiplantae > Streptophyta > Pinopsida > Pinales > Pinaceae > Pinus > Pinus albicaulis. The sequence continues at coordinate 1,409,101,154 of CM076575.1, forward strand.
TTTTAAAGCCTTTTGGTTGTGAGGCCTTTGTCCATATTAATAAAGAAAATAGAACAAAGCTTGAGGCAAAATCAAAGAAATGTACTTTTATTGGATATGGTGCTAATGATTTTGGTTATCGCTTATATGATTATGAAAATCACAAAATCATTAGGAGCAGAGATGTAATATTCAATGAAAAGGTCTTGTATAAGAATCAGTTGTAGGAAAAGAAACAGGAAAAAGAAAGCAAGGAATACATGGTTCTTGATGAGATAACTGAAAAATTAAAGGTGCCTGAAAATAATAATAATCAACAGTCACAGCAGCAACAACCACCACAACAGCAACAAGCACCTTAAACACCTGAAAGTGGTGTTAGAAGATCTACCAGGATAAGTAGACCCCCCAAACGATACTCTCCTTCATTATATTATTTATTGTTGACTGATTCTGGTCAACCTGAATGTTATGAAGAAGCAATGCAGGTTGAAAGCAGGAAGAAGTGGGAGCGAGCCATGGAAGAAGAGATAGACTCCTTAATGCATAACCAGACTTGGGATTTAGTCAGGTTGCCTGCAGGTAAAACTACATTGCAGAATAAATGGGTTTACAGCCTAAAGGAAGAAGATTGAGGAAAACAGAGGTACAAATATAGACTTGTGGTGAAGGGGTTTTCACAGAAGAAAGGTGTTGATTTTGATGAAATATTCTCTCCTGTTGTTAAGATGAATTCAATCAGAACTATCTTAAGTCTTGTAGCAGCAGAAGATTTACATCTTGAAAAGTTAGATGTAAAGACAACATTTCTCCATGGAGATTTGGAGGAAGAGATATACATGCAGCAACCAGAAGGATATGAGGTAAAAGGGAAAGAAAAAATGGTGTGCAGGTTAAAGAAGAGCTTGTATGGCTTAAAACAGGCTCCAAGGCAGTGGTATCTAAAATTTGACAAGTTTATGTCTGAACAAGGTTATACTAGATGTCACTCTGATCATTGTGTTTATATAAAAAGGAAAAATGATGGCAGCTATATTATATTGTTATTGTATGTAGATGACATGCTTTTTGTAGGATCTAACATGTAGGAAATACATGTGCTCAAAAGAAAATTGGCAAATTCATTTGCAATGAAGGATTTGGGAGTTGCAAAACAAATCCTTGGTATGAGGATAACTAGAGACAGGAAAAATCGCAAATTAACACTGTCTCAAAATGAGTACATAGAGAAGGTGTTGAAAATATTTAATAAGAAGAATGCAAAACCAGTTAGTACACCTTTTGCTAGCCATTTCAAACTTAGTAAGGAGATGTGCCCAAAGACCCAAGAAGACATGGATTATATGTCTAAAGTTCCATATGCATCAGCACTTGGAAGCTTAATGTATGCAATGGTCTGCACAAGGCCTGATATTGCACATGCAGTGGGAGTTGTAAGCAGGTACATGAACAATCCAGGAAAAGAAAATTGGATGGCAGTAAAATGGATTCTCAGATATTTGAGAGGTACCACAAATCAAGCATTATGCTTTGGTGGTTCAAACATTGCTCTACAAGGATATGTTGATGCAGATATGGCAGGTGACAGAGATAACAGGAGGAGCACTACAGGATATGTATTTACTGTAGGTGGAACAGCTGTCAGTTGGGTTTCAAAAATCCAAAGTGTTGTTGCACTTCCAACAACAGAAGCCGAGTATGTTGCTGCTACAGAGGCTAGTAAAGAAATGATTTGGTTACAAAGGTTTATGGATGAATTGGGTAAGAAGCATGATATGGGCACACTTTACAGTGATAGCCAAAGTGCTATTCATCTTGCAAAGAACTTAGCATTTCCTTCCAGGACTAAACACATACATCTCAAGTACCATTTCATACGGTCAGTATAGGAAGATGGAGAGTTGAAGCTGGAAAAGATACACACTAGCCAGAATCCTGCAGATATGCTAACAAAAGTTGTAACCAGGGAGAAACTGAGAACATGCTCAGTTTAAATTGGTCTTCAAGGATGACGATGAAGATGAGGAATAGCCAGGTCCAAAGAGGAGTCATTGTCCAACAAATGAAGCAGCGGTGGAGTTGCTACAATCAGTCTCCAAGTGGGAGATTGTTGGGTGTGGAGCCTGATTATCTTGTTTACTTTGTATCACAGCATTGGACCCCTGTACCTTAAAAGGGGTGGCAACGCTGCCCGTAATTAATCGCTGCCGTGGGGGGTCTAGGGGGGGGGTTTTGGGGGCAGTGCCCCCGAAGCTAAAGACAGATGTAAAATTGCCTTGTAAAAGTATAGTAATTTCTAGTCAATCTGGGCCGTTCATTAGGCAAATGATCTGACGGTAGAAGTTATGTTTATATTAGGTTTTTTTACCCTAGAAGGCAACCCCCTTGTATATATGAGGGTATTGTATTGCGGCTGTGTATTATGTGTGTATTCTCATAGCGAGAAACAGAGAGGGAGACTGTGAGAGAGAATAGAGGATATTACAGCAGATCTGTTGTAGGTTTTGTCTCTTCATTTTTGCTCGATAATAGAAAGGAAGGACTGGCTGTTTGGGGTGGACGTAGCCCAAACTGGGTGAAACACGTATATTTGTGTCTCTCTGGTTTTATGTGTTTTGTGGTCTTGTATTTTCCGCATATTTTATGTGTTGCATTGCTCCATAATATATAATTTTCTAACAACTGGTATCAGAGCTGAAGGTATATTTGGCTGATAAACTCGCAGGAAAGAAGGGCTCCTGGTTCGAGTGGGAGCAATGGAGGATGATGGTAAGTTTAGGTTCGAGATATTTAACGGCCAAAACTTCCCACTGTGGAGGATGCAGATGGAAGACTATCTGTATCAGAAAGATCTATACCTACCGTTGAGCGGAAAAAAAAAGAAGCCAACGGCCATGATAGACGTGGAATGGAACATTCTCGATAGAAAGGCACTCGGAACAGTACAGTTGTGCCTTGCAGCATCAGTAGCCTTCAATATTTCGAAGGAAACAACAACAGAGGGTTTGATGCAGACGTTGGCGAAACTATATGAAAAACCCTCAACCTCAAATAAGGTATTTCTTATGAAATGAATTTTTAATATGAAGATTTTGGAAGGTGGATCTGTTGCAGACCATTTAAATGAATTTAATAAAGTTACCAGTCAGTTAAGTTCTGTAGGGGTAAACTTTGATGATGAAGTTAGAGCTCTGTTATTCTTGTGCTCATTACCAGAAAGCTAGAATGGTTTAGTTATGGCCATTAGTAACTCTGTCTCTGGATCTAGTACTTTAAAGTTTGATGATGTTGTCGGTGCTATCCTTAGCGAGGAAATGCGACGGAAAAGCTCCGGTGAGACATCGGGTAATGATTTGAGTGCAGAGTCTAGGGGAAGAAGAATGGAAAGAGGAAAGAGCTCGAGATATCGCAGTAAATCAAGGAAAGGCAGATCCAAGTCCATATCGGGGATAGTGTGCTGGAATTGCGGAAAGAAAGGACACCTAAAGAAAGACTGTAGATCTCGGAAGGGAAAAGAAGGAGACACACAGCAAGAAAACAATCATGAAGCAAATGTGACAGATGATGTGTTACAAGATGCTTTGATTCTTTCTTTCGAAAATGTTACTGATTCTTGGGTTGTAGATTCAGGGGCTTCATTCCATGCCACACCCGATAAGAAATATTTTCATGACTATGTTCAAGGAGATTTTGGACAAGTTCGTTTGGGTGATGATAAACCCTGTAAAATTGTTGGAATGGGTAAAGTTCTTGTAAAAAAATAGAATGGAAACCAATGGCTACTAAAGGAGGTAAGGCATGTTCCAGATCTGAAGAAAAATCTGATTTCAACAGGGCAGTTAGGCGGTGAAGGTTGTGTGACAACTTTCACAGATAAAATTTGGAAGGTCACCAAAGGAGCCCTGGTAATAGCAAAAGGCGAAAAGGTTGGTACATTGTATTTATGCAATGGTATTTCTAACTCTGTTAATGCTTTAACTTCCAAAGGAGCAAATGCAGCATTATGGCATCATAGGCTCAGACACATGAGTGAGAAGGGAATGAAGATTCTTCACTCAAGAAATTTGTTGCCAGGTTTGAAGAATGTTGATTTGGATTTCTATGAGAATTGCATTTATGGAAAACAAAAGAGAGTTAGATTTCTCAGAGTTGGGAAAGAAAAGAAGAGCGAAAAATTGGAGCTTGTGCATACAGATGTATGGGGACCTGCTCAGGTATCATCTCTCGGTGGCTCTCGTTATTATGTTACTTTTATTGATGATGCAACTAGAAAAACATGGATTTATTTTATTCATAATAAATATGATGTATTTGATACTTTCAAGAAATGGAAAGCTTTGATTGAGATTGAGACAGGAAAGAAGTTGAAGTGTCTCAGATCAAACAATGGAGGTGAGTATTGCAGCAAAGAGTTTGATAGGTACTGTTCAGAGTATGGAATTCGCAAAGAGAAGACAGTTCCAAGAACACCACAAGAAAATGGTTAGTCAGAAAGGATGAACAGAACAATCATGGAGCGTGCAAGGTGCATGAGATTGCATGCATAATTTCCTTTACAATTTTGGGCAGATGCTATAGATACTGCTATTTATCTAATAAACAGAGGGCCTTCAAGATCCTTGGATGGTGGTATTCCAAAGGATGCATGGACAGGTAAAAAGGTAAACTACTCTTTTTTAAAGCCTTTTGGTTGTGAGGCCTTTGTCCATATTAATAAAGAAAACAAAACAAATCTTGAGGCAAAATCAAATAAATGTACCTTTATTGGATATGGTGCTAATGATTTTTGTTATCGCTTATATGATTATGAAAATCACAAAATAATTAGGAGCAGAGATGTAATATTCAATGAAAAGGTCTTGTATAAGAATCAGTTGCAGGAAAAGAAACAGGAAAAATAAAGCAAAGAATACATGGTTCTTGATGAGATAATTGAAAAAGTAAAGGTGCCTGAAAATAATAATAATCAACAACCACAGCAACAGCAACCACCACAATAGCAACAGGCACCTCAAACACCTGAAAGTGGTGTTGGAAGATCTACTAGGATAAGTAGACCCCCTGAACGATACTCTCCTTCATTATATTATTTATTGTTGACTGATTCTGGTGAACCTGAATGTTATGAAGAAGCAATGCAGGTTGAAAGCAGGAAGAAGTGGGAGATAGCCATGGAAGAAGAGATGGACTCCTTAATGCATAACCAGACTTGGGACTTAGTCAGGTTGCCTGCAGGTAAAACTACATTGCAGAATAAATGGGTTTACAGGCTGAAGGAAGAAGATGGAGGAAAACAGAGGTACAAAGCTAGACTTGTGGTGAAGGGTTTTGCACAGAAGAAAGGTATTGATTTTGATGAAATATTTTCTCCTGTTGTTAAGATGAATTCAATCAGAACTATCTTAAGTCTTGTAGCAGCGGAAGATTTACATCTTGAACAGTTAGATGTAAAGACAACATTTCTCCATGGAGATTTGGAGGAAGATATATACATGCAACAACCAGAAGGATATGAGGTCAAAGGGAAAGAAAAATTGGTGTGCAGGTTAAAGAAGAGCTTGTATGGCTTAAAACAGGCTCCAAGGCAGTGGTATCTAAAATTTTACAAGTTTATGTCTGAACAAGGTTATACTAGATGTCACTCTGATCATTGTGTTTATCTGAAAAGGCAAAATGATGGTAGCTATATTATATTGTTATTGTATGTAGATGACATGCTTGTTGCAGGGTCTAACATGCAGGAAATAAATGTGCTCAAAATAAAATTGGAAAATTCATTTGCAATGAAGGATTTGGGAGCTGCAAAACAAATCATTGGTATGAGGATAACTAGAGACAGGAAAAATCGCAAATTAACACTGTCTCAGAATGAGTACATAGAAAAGGTGTTGAAAAGATTTAATATGCAGAATGCAAAACCAGTTAGTACACCTTTTGCTAGCCATTTCAAACTTAGTAAGGAGATGTGCCCAAGGACCCAAGAAGACATGGATTATATGTCTAAAGTTCCATATGCATCAGCAGTTGGAAGCTTAATGTATGCAATGGTCTGCACAAGGCCTGATATTGCACATGCAGTGGGAGTTGTAAGCAGGTACATGAATAATCCAAGAAAAGAACATTGGATGGTAGTAAAATGGATTCTCAGATATTTGAGAGGTACCACAAATCAAGCATTATGCTTTGGTGGTTCAAACATTTCTCTACAGGGATATGTTGATGCAGATATGGCAGGTGACAGAGATAACAGGAGGAGCACTATTGGATATGTATTTACTGTAGGTGGAACAACTGTTAGTTGGGTTTCAAAAATCCAAAGTGTTGTTGCACTTTCAACAACAAAAGCCGAGTATGTTGCTGCTACAGAGCCTAGTAAAGAAATGATTTGGTTACAAAGGTTTATGGATGAATTGGGTAAGAAGCATGATATGGGAACACTATACAGTGATAGCCAAAGTGTTATTCATCTTGAAAAGAACACAAAATTTCATTCTAGGACTAAACACATACATCTCAAGTACCATTTCATACAGTGAGTATTAGAAGATGGAGATTTGAAGCTGGAAAAGATACACATTAGCCAGAATCCGGCAGATATGCTAACAAAAGTTGTAACTAGGGAGAAACTGAGAATGTGCTCAGTTTCAATTGGTCTTCAAGGATGACGATGAAGATGAGGAATAACGAGGTCCAAAGAGGAGTCATTTTCCAAAAAATGAAGCAACAGTGGAGTTGCTACAATCAGTCTCCAAGTGGGAGATTGTTGGGTGTGGAGCCTGATTATCTTGTTTACTTTGTATCACAGCATAGATTGGACCCCCTCAGACTTTAAAAGGGGCGGAAACGCCGCCCGTAATTAATCACGTTAAGGGGGTCCAGTGGTGGGGTGGCAGCTTCTTTTCGGGAGTCTCTCTCTGCTGGGGTTTCTAAGGCCACTTCCGATGCTTAAAAGCAGATGTAAAATTGCCTTGTAAAAGTATAGTAATTTCTAGTCAATCTGGGCCGTTCATTAGGCAAATGATCTGATGGTAGAAGTTATGTTTAGATTAGGTTTTTTTGCCCTAGAAGGCAACCCCTTGTATATATGAGGGTATTGTATTGCGGCTGTGGATTATGTGTGTATTATCAGAGCGAGAAACAGAGAGGGAGATTGTGAGAGAGAACAAAGGATATTACAGTGAATCTGGTGTAGGTTTTGTCTCTTCATTTTTGCTGGATAATAGAAAGGAAGGACTGGTTGTTTGAGGTGGACGTAGCCCAAACTGGGTGAACCACATATATCTGTGTCTCTCTGGTTTTATGTGTTTTGTGTGCTTGTATTTTCCGCATATTTTATGTGTTGCATTGCTCCATAATATATAATTTTCTAACAACAATTTCTACAAACCATGGAGATTTAGTAGATATTGCAAAGATATATTCATCAGGAAAAATATCTTCTACTGGTGTATCATTTTTATAATTTTGAATTCTAGAAAAAAATTCAACAACTATGTTTTGTTTTTTAGGTCAAACTAAAATGGTGATATTGAGTTGTTGCAATAATAGTAACCATCTTGTGGTTCTGCCATTAGTAATTGATTTATTTCTTAGATATATAATTGTAGAATGATCTGTGTGAATGAAATTTTCATATTTTGTGATGTAATGTCTAAATTTGTTAATGGCATGGACAATAGCTAAAAACTCATTTTCGGTAATAGTTTAATTTAACTCTGTTGCAGTCAAATTTTTACTTGTATAGTAAATGGCATAAGGAGTCAAGTATTTTTGTCCCAATACAACTCTAGAGTTTTTTCTGAAGCATCAGTTGAGATATGAAAAGGAAATTTCCATTTTGGTCCTCTTAGGATGTGTGCTTCAGAAATCTTTTCTTTCAAAGTTTAAAATTCCTTTTGGCACTCAGGATTCCAACTGAATTCGCAATCCTTTTTAATAAATTTGAAGAGTGGAGATGCAATCTTTGTGAAGTTTTCTATGAATATTCTGTAGTATCTTGTAAAACCTAGAAAAATCCTAACATATTTTTGACAATTTGGGATTCCTAATTTGGAAATAACTTCAACTTTAGATGAGTCCACCTTAATTTCATTTCCTCAAATATGGAGTCCTAAAAAAATTCCTTCAGTAAACATCATCAAAAAAATTTCATAACTTAATGGAGATTTGCTTCCTTACATCTTATGAGAACATTTTCCAAATTTTCAAGGTCTTCTTCAAAAAAAATTCCATATACTTTAGAATCATCCATATATACTTCCACACAATCATGAATTAAATCAAAGGAAATACCCAATACTACTCATTGGAATGTTGTGGGTGCTTTGCATAATCCAAAATGAAGTACTCGGTAAGCATAAGTTCCCCAAGGAAAAGTAAAAGTGGTATTGTCTTGATCATTTGGTGCTACCTAAATTTTATTATACCCACTAAAACCATCCAAAAATGAAAAATATTTCTTCCCTACTAATGTATCCAAAACTTGATCTATAAAAGGTAATGGAAAATGATATTTTAAAGTGGCCTTATTCAATTCCCTATAATCAATACTTTCCATTCTTTTTAGGAACAATTATTAAGGGTGAAACCCATTTACTGTCTGATATTGGATACATTAATAAAGTTTACATTCAACAGTTTTTTTAGTTCCTCTTTTAAAATTTCCCTTAAGTTTGGATTCATTCTTCTCTGAGGTTGTTGGATTGGTTTGGAATTATCCTCAATATATATCTGATGTATGCAAGTTTTAGGTTTGATTCCTTTCATGTCAGTGTATTCACATGCATATGCACAAGAGTGTTTTTGTAATCTTTCCATTAATTTATCCTTTTTAAATTCTTCCAGATTTTTGTTTACGTTTAAAGTTTTATAAGGAAATATTTATATTGAAGAATTTCAAAATCCTTCCATAGAATATAAAGACATTTTTTTGCATGATAAATATTCAATATTGCACTGTTCCTGAAAATTTTGACTACTCTCACATTGTGAAGATACTTCATTATTTTCTATTGAATTTAGAATATGATTTTCTTCACTGATTTGTGAGATAGTAAAATAAGGTTGTATGTCATTGTCAGTGTCTATCCATTCCTCAATTTCTACCTCTATCATTGTTTTTTTTGGAACGTATAATGTGAATTTATTCGTTGAACTTCCATTAGAGATAAACATATCACTAGATCTACAAATGATGAAGGCATCAGTTGTAGATAACCAAAGTCTTCCTAGGATTAATAGATGTCCTCCTAATTTATTATTGGGAGTTAAGATCATAAATTCAACTAGGCATTCCCAAGAATCTAAGGATACATAAATGTCTTCTAACACACCAATAGTTTTAATTACAGATCTATCTGTTAGTTGTAATGATGTTGGTGTTTATTGAATATTTGGAAGTTTTAGTTGTTCCATAGTTTGTTTACTCATGATGTTTATGGTTGCTCCTAAGTCGATCAATGTGTTTGGGATTTTGATACCATTGATGCATGTCTTTACAATGGGATTTCCTAGATCCAAATATTTTTGTATTGTTGTTGTTCCCATCATGATATCTAAAATTTTCCCTACTAGTTGTATTTTTTTTACTTCTTTTCTCTTTCTCCTAGGTTTCTTTATATTCAAATATCTTATTGTCTTTGCAAATATTGGAATTTCTTTGATAACTTGTAGCAAAGGAATTTTTGTACAAAATTTCTTCAGTTCATCTAGCATATCATAATCAGGCAACATGATATCTTTTCCTACCCCTTTATCAATTTGTAATCTTTCAAGGAAAGGAGGTTTTGATATAGATATTGAAAGTTGTTCTATGATGGGGGTTGAGTTTATTGGAGTATCATGTATTTGGTTTCGAAGAGTTTCGTTCTGATGAAGATATGTCTCTTCTTCAGAATGATTATTTTTCTTTTGAACATTTTAATTTTTCTAAAGAGATGTCTCTTCATCAGAATGCTCATCTTTTTCTCTTTCCTGGATAACAACATATGTAATTTATTTTCTAAGATTCTACCAGATCTAAGTTGAACATTATTAAGCTCTAGTGGAGTTATCATATAATTCTGAAATTTTTTTCCCTCCATGTTGTAAATAGGTTGTACATTTTTATTGTTTGGGTTTGGAAGTGGTTGAGCAGACAATTAGTTTGGCATTTGTGGAAATGGTAATGAAATTTGTGGATTTTGATTTTGAAATTAAGGTTAAGTTTTTTCATTGGTTTGAGGAAAATGTTGTGGTGGAAAGTTTGGATAAGGTTGTGGATACTGGTGATATTAAGAGTATCTACCATAAGGATTTTTCCATCCTTGTGTCCAAGGTTGGGATTGAGACCAAGGCTACTGCCATGGAATTGGTGTATTCCAGTTATTTTGTGGAGGATGGGTATACATTTGAGTGTTGAAACCTTGATTTTGCGATCCTTTCCATGGTCTTCTAGAAATGAAGCAAAGAGGATCTACCTAGTTTGGAACTATTTCCTCCTGGTAGATAGCTTTAAGACCTGGAATGGAAGGTACTTCATTGTTTCATGATTTTATGTACATATGACACATGTTTCTATGAATTTTAAATAAAGAGGGCATTCCATTAAGGAATTATTTTTTCTGCCCTTAGGAAAAAAGATAGATAAGGCAACACTTTCATCTCTTTTCTTGTTTTGTAATTTCAAGGTGTCTATTTTTCACTAAGACTCCCTAAAATATCTGTTTTAAATTCATCAAGAAAATTTCCTATTTCAGCTCTACTTACTGTTCCAGTTGTAGATTTATTGATTCTAGAGAGAACATAATCTCTTGAACTCTTCCCAATTCTTGACTTGCCTCTTTAAATATGTATGCATAATTCGGAAATTTTAAGTAATGATAGCTGAGAAATATCGTGTTTTCCCATCATGTTAAGGATATCTATCCATTCATCCCCAATGGATTTCAATAGGAGAGCCTTGGCATCCAAATTTTCCATCTTAGCCCTTTTGAGATTATAACTAAATATTTCAATTAAATCCTTCAAGTTTTCATCTTCTCTTTTCATCGTCTTAAAAAACTCATCTTTCTGTTTATGAGGTGTGCAGTAATCCTTGTATTTTTGTAAGAATTTATTCTTCATTTCTTCCCATGTCCTAATAGAATGTGTGATTAAGCCCATAAAGCATTTCAGTGTTGCATCCTTAAGGTTTGCTAGAAATAATTTCATTTTTTGAGAATCGAGTAAGTAGTCATATGATCTACATAAAACTTCAAATTCAAAAAGAAATGTTTCAAGATCTTCACTTGTGGCAGTAGTATCAGAGGGTGAGATATTTTTCATTGTGGCAGTAGTATCTTCATCAAGTATAGGAAATACAACAGGATCTAGATCTATTTTGTCTTCTCCCCTACCTCCTCTACCTTGACCTCTTCCTCTTCCTCCATCTCTTACTCTACCTCTACCTCCACCTCCAATCCTAGGTCCACCTTCTCCTAGTCTTAAACATTCATCATTCACGTTGTGTACTTCTCCTTCCCCTTCTCGATCCATTGTAGATTCTTCAGAACTGATATAGGATTCTAAGTTTGGAAGTGTTTGTTCCTTTTCTAATTCTTCTAGTTCTTCTATCAAAGGTATATTAAAGAATATTTCTTCTTCTTCTTCCTCACTAGGGATTTATAGTTCTTGGGCTAAAATTTGTAGTAAAGGTTAGAAATATTAATCCTTTTATCGAGTATGTCGGATCTTTTTATTCCACAACTTCTTTAGTTGATGAAGGTGGTGAATCTCTAGGTTGAATTTTTGATCTTAATACCTCGGGAAGTCTTTGTCTACCTACTAAGAATGGCATGTGGGTTTGGGTGGGTGGTGTGTCACTACGGGGTCTTGATGGGGTGGGTGGTGTTGTTGGAATCAAAATTCTACCTCTAGCTACAAATCTACCTCTAGAATCTCTTTCTCTACGCATCTCATTTTTTTTAAATGGATTAAAATATAAGGCTCCTATTTACACTTCCCTGGAAACGACGCCAAAATTTTTAGTCAATTTAATTGTCTTAAATTTCTATCATAAATTATCGACCGGAGTTGGTAATCTTGTGAAGTGAAAGTGCACTATATATGCTAGAAGCCTTTGTTACTTAGTTTATTTTGGTGATTTTATGTGTGAAGGTTGTTTTTGAAAATGTTTTTATTTTGGATGTCCTTGAATGAATTTAAGAAACTAAATTATGAAAATTAAACTAAATCCAAATTTTATTAAGTCCTAAAAATTGAGATGACAAATCTTGTTAGTAACTAAGAATTCATTTTGAAAAGAACTAAAATTCTAAAACCAAAAAGTAATTCTACTTTTTATATCTTTTGAGAATTTAATGTGAATGAAACTTAAACCAAAGAGTCACTAAAACTATTTATTTGTTATGATGAGAAAATAAATCACTATTATGAAGAAAAACTATTTGAATTCACAAGACAGAATTGATTCAAAACTAGAAATGAAATATTTTATTACTTCTTCAATATGTCTTACAAGAATTAATCTATAATAAGCTACTATTGCATGAAAAAAAAACTAATCTAATCCTTGATAAAATAATAAATGATATACTAATCTATGCTAAACTAATTTGTGCCAATAGTATTACTATAAATTATCTCTGCATTTTTAACCATCTAGGAAATAAATCTATTCAAATGATACAAACAAAGCATCTACTCTAACATAATGACATTATGTAAATGATGATAACAAGTAATGAAATAAAAATGATAAATTGAACATCTACATTGTATAAATCTAGAAATGATTGCAATCAAAATAAAAATAAAATAAAATCATGTATCTACGCTACAAAACATAGTAAAAGCATAAAAATCAAGCTATGAAATAATATCTAAGTGCAAGAATGTAAAAAAAATAGAACCTCTTATGTTTCATGGGCCCTCCAAAACATATGGTTTTGAATCTACTCTTTACTAACTTCGCATTGAAACTCAAAATGCTTCTTCATTTGATTAGGAAATAAAAACAAAGTTTTAATGATATCACAGTCAAGCAATAATTCATATTGTTTATACAATTACTCAGCCGGATATTTATAAAAGTGTGTCATTAAATTTTTTGAAGCTTTTACGCCTTCTAGGACTAAGAAAATTCTATCTAAATTTATAAACAGAAAGGATAATTTCATTTCTTCACGATTTTCTACGTGGCATAGCAAATCGTGAAGCTTCAAACTTCCTTGCTCGCTTGTTCCAGCTCCTGGTTGACCATCCCTTTGACAACATTTCTAGGTGATTTCTTGCTTGATTATGGACATATGGATAGGATAGAATCCATTACCGGATCATTTATCAGCTTGCCATATGTTTCACTGCTCCATTAATACCTCAGAACCTGTTGAACCATGGAAGTGGCTACAGAAACAGATTTTGGCAGCAAAATTGCATTAATTTTGTGGCTAAATAAAAATTACATTCTAATAATAAGGAAAAATTGAAAATATGAAAAATATAATATTAGGATACCTTACCAAGTCAAAAAATTTAATTCAACACTTGTTTGAGCTTATTGTGTTGTCAAAAAGAAGGAAAGATGAAAAGGAGTGTCAAAATTGAGGTAGTCATGAGGCTCCACAGTGAGCGTTCAGAGCCATGGTTCTCCACCATAGCTGATATTACTTCATGTATCCCCAAAAATGTTCATTTATTTCTCATACTCCACCTTTGGTATGAGGGTGATGCACCTGGTTCACCATGCCCAGTCGGCTCCACAGACACACCATACACTTGGCATATTTTCTAGGATCTAGAGGATTATTCCTCACTACATAGGTAGTTATTATGTCATCATTTCAGCCCTTATAGATGGTATACATGCAATTCTAATCCTTTTGGAGACCCATGAGGATGCCCTTGTGACCCCACACCCACTTGGGAGCACCACAAGTTCTTAATTGGATTACAAGGGGCCAACCCCTTGTCCACTATGATGGGAGTTCATTTCTACATCATGGCAAAATTTGGACTTCATTAGGAACCCTCAAAGGCCCAAAGACTCACTTTTTTGATCATTTGACCCTCTTGAGAGGATTATTCATGTATTATTGAGCTATTTGGTGGGCTTGTCACCAAATGTTATTGTTATTTTTCACATTATTTTATTCTAGGGGATAAATTAGGCCAAAATCAACTAAATTGAATTCATTAGACATTGTATAAATAGTTAATGAGTTGATTCATTCTCTCAGTATCACTTGGATTGGATCAATATCTCTTGTGATATTTTCGTTGTTCTTTTTGGAGGACGGAATTGGATGGATGGATGAATTTTGATGTTTGTATCTCTTCATTTTTGTCTTAGATCTTCTATATTGGCATATGGTGATGATTGAATATACTTGTTCTCACGTGTAAGTGATATTTTAATGCTATTTTATCATTTTCTTATGCCACATGCATGTTGTTGGGGATTTTCACTATACTAGGTTGAATTTGTTGCTTTTCTTTTGTGAAATGGTGGAAATTTGTCTTTTTTATAGCGTTGCATTATGTCATGGGCCATGTGTGAATATGTGAATATTCATAGAGATGTTTTGTTGAAATTTTGTCTTGACAATTCATCATATATTTCATATCGAAGTATAAATACTGCAATTGTCCCATGCCCTAATTGTCATGCGAAATTTTTTTAGAGGCCTCCTTGACTGAATGAGTCCATCTCAAGCATTGGAATATCCTTGAATCCATTTATCCCAAAGTATTAGGCATTGATCCTCCATTTTTTATCACTCTAAAGTATATATTTATCATCACTTATATTTCTTTCTAGGCATAGCCTTCATATGTAACCTAGGGCATCATTTTTATCATGATTCATCCACCCAAAATTTTCAATATATTTCCCTCTACTGTGGTGGTTTTTCTTCTAGGTTCCCTCCAAATTTGAAGATATTTCAACGGTGGGATATTGAGATATTTCAATCCCTAGCTTTGATATTGATTCTTTCCCTTGGTTTCCTTTTACTAGTGACCTCACAAGGATAATTGCATTAAATTCAAAGAAAAATTCTCCTTATATCCCTTTCTCCTCCTCAAATAGGTCAATAACACCCTTGGTTGATCAATTCTATCCCCTTCGCATAATTTTGCATACAATTGGTCTCGTTTGGTCTCGCTTCTTATCAAAGATAATTATTCAAAGACCATCTAGAAACTGATTTTCCACAAGGATTTTAAGGTCTATTAATCTCCTGGGAAAGTCATATACTCAAACTGTAGCCCTTGAAATTCTCCTAGTCCTTCCTAGAGAGCCTTTCATCTTGCTTTCAAAACAAGAAAGCCATATATTTGAGCCTCTCTTGTGAATAGGCCTTTAGGGTCACCTATCATCCTAGCATTGATCTATTCATTATCATGTTCCCTATTATACCAAGTCTCCTCCCATTATTGAAAGTATGTAAAGAGAAGGGAGATTTAGCTAAGGTAATAGTGGGATAACACTACATTGTTTCCCTTAACCTAGTAGTTTCTCTATAGGATCCCATCCTAGGACTCCTGCAAGTTTGATCAGTAACAAGGACCATGCAACCAAAATCAGGATCTCTCATGTAGTGACAACCCTAAAGCTAATGGCCGGTAAAGGAAATTTGATAAGACTAGGATACAAGGGTAATCGCGAAATTGGGTAGTGGAGACAAGGATACAGACCTAACCCACTCTTTAAGCTGAATCCCCCCACCAATCCATGCCAAAAATTTCCCATGACAAGTAAGGAAAATTAATCAACTATACCAATGAAAATACATACCTTCGGGGTTGCGACGCCCACCTTCAAACATACAATCGTAATAAGAGGGTGAGTGACCACGTGATTGGCTCAGGTGGCAGAGATAATGGCACATCGAGTTATCTGGTGCTACAAGGGGATGTTTTCTACCGACTAAGGACCATCTAGGAGAAACAATTTCTCCTATATACACTACCCATAGGTTGTGGGTAACATCTGGCTCTAACTGGGACATGAGCTCTTGGGGAGGTGCATGAAGCTACTCAAACGAGAGGTCATGATAACACCAAAAATATCTTTGTATCAAAGATCTATTACCTACACATATCAAAGAAAAATCACACAGAGAAACATGTTTTTGTTATGTCTTATGATCACCCATGCTTAGTATTATGTTGTAAAATTAACAAGAAATTAAAATGCAATTTTAATATATGTGTAACTAATATATCATGAAAATATCATATGTTAGTTATAATGAGAAAATGTGCATGCAATGCATCCTATCCTAATATGCATATAGTGTAATTCCAATGCTAAGTGTAATCATAAAGCCATTGTAATCAATATATCCTCAAATCAATACACGCATGTCTTCCTATATGATTACTTGTGTAGAAAATCCCTACGTGAAAGCAAACACAATCACATGCAGTATGAAGTGGATGGGAGGTGGAAAAAGATGATTTCCATGTGAGTTAAGAGGAAGTTGTAGGAGAAGGAAAATAATTCAATCCATAAGTGTGGATCTTTCCCTCTAAGTACACAATGGTGGAATGAATGATCACCCTTAAGAACTCCCTATCACAATCATTGCTCATAATATTATGATTTTTTATGCCAAAAGGTCATGATGGGAAGAGAAATGATACTTGGTACATGGAAGGGGACAACATATTGGTTACTCAATGGAGTGATTGTATTCACAACCCTGAGTGTATGAGGGGCAAGGAGGGTTGCATCTAGTGGATGGTTCTTCCTCAACGTTATACCTAGGGAGGTGAAAGGGCCCATGGTCATTGGATATCATGCGAAAATAGGTGAGGGAATTACTTGTGGAATACTCAATATGATGAACAAGAGAAAAATTAAAGGGGGAGGGTGAAGTCTCATATTCAATGGGTTTTTCCTCCTCAAAATCATAATTTAAAGGCTCAAGTGATTTGAATATAGAATCATAACGAGGGTAGGTGGGAGCTTTGTGGATTTCATCATTATTAGTATCAAAGTTTTGATCTTTCCTAAAATGAGAATCGATTACTTCCAATTTCCCCTCTTCATGCAAGGGCGAATAATAATTTTCCTTCCCAAGGGCCAAGGGTATCGATAGATATGTCATCAAAAATAATGCCCGAGAGAAATGGAATACCTATATCAACATCATCCTCCTTGTCAGTATCATAAATGGGAGCAAGATCAAATTTTGGACCAAAAATTTCCAATTTCCCCTTTTCAATGCGAGATTAATCTTGAATGTAATCTTCTAAGGGGCTAGTGGGATCACCTTCCCAAGGTTCTAAAAAGGATAGTAATCAGTGTAAAAATTTCACTATTGAAATCATATTGCATCAATTGGTATTATGTATTCTAACTGATAAATTAGTTATTCAGTTTATTACTATGGCAACATCAAAATAAACACATTGCAACCTTCATAAATAAAACTATAGAAAATAAAATACCACTGGAAACTGAGAAATGCTAGCACACACACATAAAAATATAACACAATTATTTTTGGACAAATTGGTGAGCCCTGGTATTGCACCAAGAGTACTGCAACTCCCAGAGTCTACTCTACTTTACTTTATTAATATGAGGTTTGTACAAACTTGGAGGTGACAGTGCTATATACACAACAGATGCATTATACTCATGCCATCCTCTTGTAAGTCCTAGGAAAGGGTGTTATTGCTAGGGTTTCTGGGTGAAGTGTGTCACACTTCTGAATTAGACCTAGAACTACAAGTGACTCAAAACCATTACTCTATTAATCATGAAAGTAATATTCTAAATAAATAAAATACATCTAGCTATTCTGTAAGGAAAGAAATATGCAATTTAAACTATGGCAAGAAATAGAAGCAAACTAGGCATATTCATGTAGTAAATGGTTGAATTGAAATTGCAAAAAGAGAACTAATCTACTCACACATAGCTGGGAAAAATTTCTAAACACCTTGTGTCTACTTCATGCTTTAACTATCATTATTTTAATCATGCATCTAGTCATGACCTAATTATGCTTGTAAATGCATTGTTTTCCAGCAAGGAGGAGAAGGAACTAAGGTGGCTTAGGAAGGTTTTGAACTCATGGATGCAGGGTTGAAGGTGTCTTGATGGTTATGGAAGGTCTAGATGAGGTTGATGATGGTTTCTAGTCTTAAGGAGATGCCCATTGGTGTTTCTACAGGGTCAACTACAGGTTTCTCATAGTGCAAGTCCTGAATTTCTACAAGAAACAGTCTGAGAGAAATCTAAGGCCAAAAATGATGAAGAAAAGTGTGGGGGAAGTGGAATGAAGGATTAATTGGATGAATGGGAGGTGTCCAACCACTTTTCCAAGCTCATAACCTCTTGAGAAGCCCATCTTAAATCTCTAGGGTTTCTCATGGTATGAAGGTGAAAATCAATATAAAAAAAAAAGGATGAAGGCGATTTGATGGAAAGAAGGTTGATGATGGGTGAGAAATGAAGCTAGGGGTGCTAGTGAAGTCCTCCTTTGTTGTGCTACTTGGAACTTCAATAAAACTACATGTTCATGCAACAAACATTATAAAATCTATGATGAAGGAAATGGAAAAGGTTAGCTAAATTTGGAAAACAAACCTACTGAAGAATTCAAATAGAAATATAAATCAGTATTATAGACATTTTCATGACACTACAACAACCTAACTATTCTTTACAATAAATCATAGACTAAAGAGAAAATTTGGGCCTGTAGTGAAGACCTTCCCTCCTCAAGCTCCAATGAAAGATATGAGAGAGGGAGGCCTGACACACAACTTTATGATTTTATATGCTATTATACTAAAATTTATGCAAGCTTAACTACAACAAAGACAAAATGGAAGCAAACTAAAGCAATGAATTGAAATGTAAGAAAACTAGCTACAACTCATAAAGAAAACTAGCTACAATGGCATAAAATAAGCATGAATACACAAGAGAGACTAAGGAAAATGGATTGGGCCCTAACCCACAAGCCTAACCCTCTGAAACTAAATCAATGAAGGGAAATATGAATACTCATATTATTGCAGAAAATAGTCTCATTACATAATCATAAAAGTTTCAAAAACCTATTACAAGATCTAAGATTCTATTATCTTCCTTCAATTTTTGAATCCTAATGAGCTCTTGCTCATCCCTATTTAACCTAGAGGGTAGCTACCAATCACTCCCTAAAAAGTAGGTGATGTGTCATGTTGGTGTCTCGTGTTTTGATAGTTTGGCAAATCAAAAGACAAGGCAACATCAGAACCAATCTTTAGAGTTACAGGATCTAGTCCTCCTATTCTCAAAGAGGGATCTCTCAAATGTTTGTTTGTAAAGGTTTATCTTGTGTGCTTAGAGTATTGGTTTTAGACTAGTTATTAAGTGCAGGTGTTTTATTGTTTGTTTGGTTGAATTGATACAGCAAAATATGAAAGGTCTAGGAAAGATAGGTAGAAAGAGGAAGTAGTAGTTTCATTGGACAATGGAGTCAAAAAAGAGGTCATGACAAACTTATCAATGGATATGGGATATCAGAGGGAAAATCTAACTTGGCCATAGGATCCTTTGGTTTTTGGAATGAGATGGACATCAATGATTTGGAAAGAGAAGTTTAATTCTCAACGAAGGGAATTTGAAAACACAATTTGAATAATAAAGAGATTTTTGATAGACAGGGCTAACCATGAATTCTACAAATCACACCTTTAAGCAAACAATGATTTCAAAGCAACTTTTAAAATGAAATCTAAGATTCAGGGAACACCCTATTTCCTCAAATATTTTATTTCAAATGACTTAGAAAACATAAAAGTTTCACTGATAATTGCAGTCATAGAAGAGGGAACACCTAACACATCTATGATTACAACTACAAAGACCTTCAAGACAACTGTTTAAGCAAGGACAAAGGGAAATATCAGAACAGACCTCCTTGACTTACTGTAAATAAGAAACTTCAAAGGGAGACTTCAATAACAGTTTTTAAGTGGCAGCAGACAAGTAGGGAAAACCATAAATCATGCTGAAACCAACTTTTAGAACTATTAGGGAAATAAACAAGCATGAAGACTAAAGAGAGAGATTAAAGACTCTAAAATACTTCAGCAGAAGAAAACATAAAACATTGAAGGATTAATAGGTCTAAGGTGCTTCCAGGAGTCATTTCTTAGCCTAAAAATTTCAACCTACTGTAGTAAGAAATTATGGAACAGAATGAAAACAGGAGAACACATTAAACAGTTCAGAATACTTCACCAACATCCAAGCTCATGGATCCAATGATAGAGCCTGCTTAGTAACAAGCATGTCACAACATCATCAGGGCTTCTAAGACTTCAATTTCTTCTTCAACTCCAACAAACTATGTATTATTTCAGAGAGTTCCAATATTACAACTAGTGATCAACCAACCAACAACTTCTCTTCTTCTACAGAAGTATTTGTAGAAGAAATGAGGTGGTGGACTCTGATAAAATATCTCTAAAGATAATTAATACAGACTTAAATGGCTTCTCGGCCTTTGGGGGCTCAATGAAGAAGCTTTCATAGGTGTCCTCTGTATTAAATCATTTATATTAACTATTAGGTTTGCTGGAAAGAATTTGTTGACTTCAAGGCTCCTCGTTATCCTTGATTGATGCAAAATACCTCCTGGTCTGGCAATAACTTCGACCTTACTTTGATTGCTTTGAGGCTGTAGGTGGCTTATGTGATGGCTAGGGATTTAATTGTCCCCTGATGTGGCATCGTATGCTTTCTATCTGATGAACCTTTGTGATTTTTCTTTTAACTATGTTTTAATTGGGGATTAGGCTTTTGATAAACCATTTTTAGGCGTAATCCCCAAAAATCTGTCTTCAATTTTTTGTTTTGGTGTGTTCTTGTTTTCTACACTGATATTCTTTGACTATGCTTGATTCACTGTGTTTTTCTGGTGTGCAGGGCTGCACAGGGGTGATATGGAATCAATGCCTCATGAAACACTGATGAAACATGGATTTGAAACCTGCAAGTGATTTCCTTTAATAAATCAAAAACAGGAGGATCGTCACCCTCAGCCTCTAAATTTTCTTCAGATATAGCGGAAAAAACCTTTAAACCCTGCAAAATACAAACAACTATTATAAAATCTTGCATGTATAGGTTTACTGCTTTAGAAGGCACGTGGAGGGAGCATGGCCGTTGGATGGAATCATCCAACGGTTGAGATTGATTAGAGGGGTCAAAGGGAAGCGGAGGGGGAAATTAAATCAGAGTCGTCGATCGCTCAGAGATCGACGATCGGGATCGAGGGTGACTGAACGATGTGAAGGGGTCATGTTATTTAGAAAAATAAAATAAAAAACATAAAAAAGGTTTAAAACCTTAGTTTCGGCGAAAAATGGTCGAAAATCATGTTCGGGGTTTGGGACGATCGTGGGTCGTCAGATGAGATCGGCCCAAGTGATCAACGATGGAGGACAGGTGTCAAGAACCTTATAAAACGTGCCCAGAAATCAAAAATTTAATTAAACCATGCTAAATAAAGTTCTCGGGGACGGATTTGCTGACTGGGCGGAGAAAACATGGAGACCCGCCCCAATTAAAAAGTGTCGCGTAGACACTGAAGTGGCGAAGGGATCATCGGTTGCCGTTGTGGATGAGGGGACCGAGGTGATGGAGTGTGGGCCGTCGATCTGCAAATCAGATCGACGGCGGAGAATCTTTTAACACCGCGTCGTACCCTGGTTATTGCATGAGCATCTTTAGAGAGCGATCACCGTCCGATGAGCGACCTTAGATCGGACGGTGGACATCAATATCGCGTCGGGTCCATGTCCGATCTTTACCTCGCGATAAGGGCAGTTGTTGAAAATGGACCCAAGACACGTGTCGGCCGGTGTATGGAATCGCTGCAAAATAGAAAAAACTGCCCCGCTCTCAAAAGCGATGCGATGAATTCCACTCGATTTTGCAATGGTAAGTGACTGGCAGGGACCACTGGGGTGATAGATTGCGCGCCGTCGATCTGCAGATCAGATTGACAGTGGAGAGCGACTAGAAATTTACACTGGCGGAAAACTTTTAAAATATAATAAAAACCAAAAAAAATTTATGAACGAAGGTTTGTACTTTGGGGGCAGAAAATTTATTTACAGTACGACTCGGTGCCCGTCTGCGGGGCCATAGGTTATATGGAAAATCATATGACCGGGGGTTTAATGAATGCAGGGCTAATCGGCATCGGGCGATGCGATAAGCGCTTGGATGGCCAGCGCCTGGTTCTAGCACCAGGGCGTATGGAAGGGAAGGGTTAAAGACTTAGCCCAAGGGGGCTTAAGTCTATAATACAAAAATGCATTTTTATGGATTTTCAATGGTTTTCAAAGGAATTTGAGGGTTTCGATAAGGCAAGAAAGGGTATTAAAACCTTATCAAAGGGATTTTGATGAAGGGGAAAGGGGAAAAAACATGAAAATTAGGGATTTATGGGGGTAAAAGGGGTAAAAATGAAGGTTAGTTTTGTGGTGGAAGGAAGGGAAAAAATGGGATTTTGTAGCAGTTTTTCTTCATGTAATGACAACAGAATTTCTGAGTTGAAAAGGGGAAAAACAGTGACGATTATCCAAAGGATAGAATATTATCAAAAGAATTTAAGAATCAACAATTTTAGCAATGAAATTTTTTCTTGAAGGCTATCCAAAATCATGTAGCCACCACTTGATATGATAGAATTTATGGGTGGCTAACAGTGGCTCCACTTGGGGATGGTTCCTTCTTGAAGGCATCAAGAACTTCAGACTTGCACTCTCTGGGAGGCTGACCTGTGCCTCATCCATTGGGCTACCCTTCCTTTCTGTAAATCATATTCTTTTGCTCTGAAAACACATTAGCAGCCATGGAAAACAATGGAATTTCATCAAAACAAGCTTTCTACCTACCCAATCCTACTGATCTAACATTTTTTCTTCATTAGAGTGCACTAGGATTGGAAAAATCTTTACACAACATTTTTTTCTTTTGAAAGCAGGAAAACTAATCTATTTCTACTCCTTATCTCTCCATGAACTCAGATTAAGCAGTTGAGTTCATATGTTTCTCTACCTATTCTACTGTTTGTTGGGATTAAACTGTCCAACAGACTTTATTCTCTAAATTCTATAACATAAATTTAAAAACAGTCAAGTCAAGATTATGCTGTTTGACTTGCCGTGATCTATGGTATAAAAACAAGCTGCTCATAGACATTTATTTTGCAGAAAATTTAAAACAAAAATGGAAGGTTTGAGATCTGAGATTTTAAGACATTTCCTTCCTCTTTTCTACAGCTCTGTTTTGATTCTTACTTGATTTGTCTTTCCTTTGCTAACCGGTTCAGATTTTGAGATGATTAGAACCAGATTTTTACATATTTTGACTCAGAACTTGAAACAGATATGAGTCATTTTATCTTCGGAAACTCAAGTTTAGATTTTGAGCATTTTTTAACCTTTAATTTCTATCCTAAACTATCTACTAATAAGCCAAGATTAAACAATTTGGCAAATCAAATTCACTATCCTATCAGTAGAAAATTAAAGCTAATTAGTCAAGATTAGGCTATTTGACTAACAAGAAGTGTGTTCTTTAGGAGTGGCATTTGAGCTTGCACACTTTCATATTTGTTTCTATTTTTTGGTATGGGGCTATACCTTTCTTGTTTTCACAGTCTGCCCTCTTTTTTTTCTTTCTATTGTTTTTGTATTTTTTGATTTTTATAACTTTGAATGCAATGTTCAGGCTATGATATTTACAATGAAAAAATTAAATGCTTCAAAACTCAAGAATCTTGGCAGAAGTAATGCTTGAGCATCCTGCCACTGACAAGACCTCCATACAGATCCTCTACATTCAATTCTTTCAAGAAAAATGCATTGTGACCCCTTTCAGCATGAACAATATAGGGACCTTTCCACAAGTTCTCAAACTTGCCATGTTTTCCCTTCTCTTCTCTCCTTGAATCCCACTTAAGAACGACATTTCCAACTTGGAAATTGTCTACCTTAGTTCTCTTATCAAATATCTTCTTCACATTTTCTTGAACCAACTGTGTTGTCTCATAAACTTCTTCTCTGGTCTGTTGTGAATGGATGGTTTGATTGATTCTCCTCTGCATATAATTCTCTTCAACCTGTACTTCTTGAAGGAGCTTCATGACTAGAACTCCTAATGAGGTGGGAAATACTGCATCCATGCCATAAACTAGCTAATAGGGGGACATATTTATTGATTTTTTTGTAGTTAACCTATCAGCCCATAAGGCATGAACCAGTTTACTGTGCCATGATCTCTGATTTTGTTCCAACATTTTTTTAATGATATTGATGAGGCTCTTGTTGGAAGATTTAGCTAATCCATTTCCTTGGAGATAGTAAGCAGTAGAATGGCCCAAGGTTATGTGGTATTTGTAACAGAAGTAAACCATATTTTTAGATTTAAAAGCAACAGCATTGTTTGTTATGATTTTTCTGGGACAACCAAATCTAGATAGGATATTTGTTTCAAGAAACTTGATAATGATAGATTCATTAGCATTTCTGGAGGGTATAGCTTCCATCCACTTGGTAAAGAAGTCAGTGGCCGTGAGGATCCACTTATGTTGAGCTAAGGAGGATGGGTGGATTTCCCCAATGAAGTCCAGCCCCCATTGTTGAAAAGGTGCCTCAACTCTGATAGGATGTAAGGGTAAGGGAAGAAGTTTTATTTTTCCATCAAATATTTGGCACTTATGGCAAGACATGACCAAATTCTGATTTTCTGGGAAAAGGGTAGGCCAATAGTAACCTGATCTAAGAATTTTGTTTGCTATGTCCTTCCAGTAGAGGTGTCCTCCACATCCTCCGTTATGCAACTCATGCATGATTTTTCCTGCATCATCTTCAAGTAAACATTTAAGAAAAATTCCAACAACATTTTTCCAATATAACACCCCATCTAGGATGCAAAAACTCAAAGCCTTTTGTTTCAAAAATCTATCTTTAGTTTTAGACAAAGAAGGAGGGGCATTTAAATATAAAAGCACATAATTAATGTCAGCAGACCAAGGAGAATTCAGAAATGTTTCTTCAATAAAAGGAGCAGTAGATTCTTCTATTTCTTCCAACACATCTATCATATTCATGTCCATTGCTTGGAAGTTAGACTCGGCCATAAGTTTTGCTAATCCTTGCCCTTTAACTAGTTTGGTGGGCCTGATCTCTAAGTCATACTCAAGAATAGTCGCAATCTGTTTTCCCCTTTTACCATCAGGGTCTTGACTTAGAATGTCCTTGACAACAGTATGTGGAACAAAAGCAATTATGTGAGAGTGTAAAGTACAGGCCCTAAAGTCCTTTAATGCTTTCACTAATGCTAAGGCTTGCTTCTCCATGATGTTATATTTGAGAGGAGCATCTCTTAAGACCCTACTAAAGAAGGATATTGGTTGTTCCTGCCCCAAATCATTCTTTTGAAGTAAAACTGCAGCTATTGTATGTTCGGATGCAAAAGAAAAGATATAAATGTCTTTGGTGAAATCTGGGCTAATCAGGACTGGTGTTTGAGTAAGAGCTTGTTTGACCAGTTCGAATGATTGTTTAGCCGGTAAAGTCCATTTTACACCGACATATTTCTTAAGCATGTTTTTAATGTTTTTTAATAGCTCAGCAAGATTAGGGATAAACCTCCTTAGAAAATTAATCTTTCCGATGAAAGATTGCAACTCTTTGAGGCTTCTTGGATGGCTGATCTGCGATATGCCATCTATCCTTGTAGGGTCTATTCTGATTCCTTCTTCTGAAATTAAGTGACCAAGAAGTTTACCTTCTTGGAGACCAAAGAGTGTTTTATATGTCTTCTTGGGATTCCATGACAAGCCAAATTTCCTACACTTCTCAAAAACTTTTCTTAGGTGAATCAAATGTTCTTCATCAGTTTGTGAGAAAACGGTTATGTCATCAAGGTAAATGATTATGAAATAGCCAATGTATTCAGAAAAGGCTATTTCCATGGCCCTTTGGAAGGTGGCCCCTGCATTCATTAATCCGAAAGGCATTTTGACATACATAAAGGTGCCCCAAGGTGTGGTAAAAGCAGTTTTGATTTGATCACTTGGGAGCACTAACACCTGGTTGTAACCTGAGAACCCATCTAAGAGGGATATCCTTCTTGACCCAACTACCCTTTGAAGTATATGGTCCATCTTGGGTAAGGGGTAGTTGTCTTTTAAAGAGGCTCTGTTTAAATTTCTGAAGTCAATACAAAGCCTGATTTGCCCTGTTTTCTTTCTAACAGAAACTAAGTTTGATACCCATTCTGAAAATCTAATGGGTACTATGATCCCAGCATCATGCATTTTTTCAATTTATACTTTAACTAAAGGTAGTAAGAGAGGGTTTATTCTCCTCAACGTTTTTTTAAAGGCTTTTGATTTTCCTTCAGGGGAATCTTGTGCTGAATGATGCTGGTATCATAAGATTTCAGGTCTTTGTATCCCCAAGCAAAAACATATTTAAACTCTTTGAACAGCTCTATGTATTGCAATTTTATGTGAGATGGGAGAGTGTTGGATAGTTTGATCATCTTGGGTTCTGCTAGACTACGTATGTTATGCTCCTCTACATTTGTTTCCACAGGCTCCATTCTTGGTTCTTTGGCTACATCGTTAAAATCAAAAAGGTGTTCTAAAGGTTTGAGACCTCTTGGGATTTTATCATTTTTTCATTGTAAAACTTCCAAGTCTTCTTGGTCTGCGTTGTCAGTTATCTCTGCTTCAAAAGGATTCTCATAATGATTTATATTAGCAGAATATGTCAGTTCAACTTCTGGGATTTGTTCAATATACAAACAATTTTCTTTATGGCTGGTTCCTGATATTGGTATGCTGAAATCATTTTCTGATTTCAAGAAATCATCTATGTGTTTGTCAGATTCAAACACTTGCCAGTGATCTTCATTATCAGGCACAGCAGGCCTATGTTTTACCTTCACACTAAGCTGTTGATTTATCTCAGGTATTTGACAGTTGCTAGCATTGAAGGCGAGTTCATTTGCTAGATGATTCAGTGCTCTAGGGATGAAAATGAGTTTGTATTTTTCGGAGGTTTTCAATAAATAAAGGGCAGCATTCTGATATTCCCTAAGCCTTGGATTCCTAGCTGAGTATTCTCCTTTGATTTTTTTTATGATAAGTTCCAAATCTCCTAAGATCGATATCCTTTGGGCTTCCAACTGTTTAAGCAATTGTAAGCCTAGGAGAAGGGCTTCATACTCAACGATATTGTTAGTGCATGGGAAATTCAACTTGTATGAAAAACTTTGATTCGTATTTTGAATCCAAACACCTGCCCCTGAACTTTTTTTGTTATAGGATCCATCAAAGTTTACTGTCCAAAGTATATTTGACTCATTTTCATTTTCTTGTTGCTGTCGATTGTCAATGTTTTGAATTTGATTCGAGGGAAGATTTGATTGTTCTGGTGAACTGATTTGGTCGATGTTTTCCTTATCTTTTTGAGTGATTTCATCTTCGTTACATAAGATAAAGTAATCTAAACTTGATTGAATGGAATAGATTGGAGAGTTGTTTGGTTTTTCTATGTTGCTCACCATGTACTTCAAGTGATATTCCCTGTATAATCTTCTGTTTTGGTTAAAAAAATGGATGGTGGCATAAGACATGTCCATTTGAAGGCTTCCCTAAAGTTTGGCTCCCCAAGATCTTGATAAGAGCATGCCATACTTAGGGGGAATGTCAGCTACAACTATGTCCATTACTAGACTCTTAGCATGGATTTGAACTAAATTAACCCATAAATCTTTGATTAAACCCAAACATTTGACTCTGCTTGAGTCAAAGGAATACAAATCTTTGTATGGCTTAGTAATTTCTAAGCCTAATCTTTCCATCACTACCTTGGGCATTAGATTTTGCGAAGCTCCAGAATCTAACATGGCATTATGTAAAATTTTGTCGTGTATGTTCAAGCTAACATAGAAGGGAGGGACAACCCCTTCTTGGTATTTTCCTTCAACTTCTGGACCAAACAAAAACTCAGGTTTTTCATCTGTCAAGTTCAAGGTTTCATTATCGCTACCTAAGTTTAAAGCGTTTAAAACTTGGTTTTTGTACACTTCTTGGGTTACTAGTTCAGCTAGGGGAATGGTAATTTTTATCTTAGCAATCTCTCCCTCAAGACTGAAAGGAACAATTGACTTGTTCATATTTACATCTATCTTTTCAATTGAATTCTTTTCAGTCATTTTGATTTGTTGAACCTTGTTTGGACTGGTAATTGGGACAATTTTATTAGGACCACTAGCTGAAGTGCTAGGGGTACTCTGTTCAACATTTGGCTGAATATTTTTGTCTTTGTTTAAGTTTGGTTTCTTAGCCAAAATGTTGGTTTTCTCTGCTGTCTTTTTGGGCTGAGTTTTTGTGTTTTTCTTGATAGCATTATTAGTGTTCTTATCCTTTGAATTATCTATGTTCCCCTTGCTCCTAAGATCGTATTGATTATGAACCTCCATGATTGCATTTTCAAAACCCAATCTATAGTCATCAGAATCTTCATAGGCGTTTGTATTTTGATCATAAGAGAAAAAAACTTGTTCTTCCTCAGTGAGGAAAACATCATCTCCACTGTCTGTTCCAATCAAATTTACATGATATTCTTCCAACCTATCCAACTCCCTATCTTCCTCATATTGATATACATAGTTCTGTTGGAAGGGAGGTCTAATCTGTTGGTCGCTTTCTTTTTTCTTATCTTGATTGTTTTCTCTTCTATAATTCTGATTTCTATTTCTGTTTTGGTTATTTTGAGGTTCTCTTGGTGGCAGTCTCTCATTCAAATTAATATTTTCAAGCATCCTCTCCATCACCTTCACTAGGTTGTCAATTTTTGTGTTAGAAGCTGAGGTTGAGGGTAGTAGATCATCATTATAAGTTACCCTCTTCTCTAATCTCAACCTACTTCTTTTCTCGATTATGTTTGCTTCTACACTCAAAGCTCCTTTCTGCATGTCTTCTAAGGTTAAATAATCTCTCCCCCTTAACTCATAATTCATTTCAGCATCAAGGCCTTCAGGATAACTTACCAAAGCCATGCCTTGAGGAGGTTTCATGTGAGGTGGGAAAGCATTATAAATGCTATTGAACCTAGTGGAGTAATCATGGACACTCTCCCCTTTATTTCTCTTGAGACTGCTATACTCTGCTAGTATTTGGAGAGGGTTCTTTTTGAGTTCCCATTTGTTGATGAATGTTTGATGCAAGGTAGGGAGATCATTTATGCTGTTAGGAGGTAAATTTTTAAACCATTTCTTTACATCTCCTCCTAAAATTTGGGCGAAGATCCTCATCTTCACAGTTTCTTCTTCTATCTCCATGTAATCAAATGCATCTTCCATCCTATCTACATGATGTTGAGCTGTTGTAGACTCTTTTTCAGTGAAGTGAGGGATTTTGGATTGGTAATCATTTGGTAAGGGAAGTAGAGGTTGTGGTAACACTAATGGGGCATACCATGTTTCCATGGCTAGAAATAAGGGTGGATTTACAAGAGGTGGATTTACAAGAGTAAAAGTGGGCTGAACAGGAGTGTTTTGCACAGTGGTAGTATAGATTGGAGTGGAAGAAACACTTGGGCCAGCAAACTGATTTTGAGCAGATTTGTTATGGAAAGGCTAAAGTGATGAAGAAGCTGGGAATCAGGAGGAGTGGAAGGTGAAGCTTCTCTACTAAAGCTCTGTTGCAAATTTGCAAAGTTAAGATCAGTCTTGTTTAAATCACCTTGCGATCTGGTTCTAAAAATGTTCTTTGTATGATATAAATCAAAGTGTAAATCCTCTAAGTCAACAAGATTTTCGGGGACAGAGTTTGTTCTTAAGAGGCTTCTATTAGCAGCTGATTTTCCAGATTTAGAATTCTGCCACAGAATTCTTTCTGGATTTTCAACTATTAAAGGAGGATTTGGGTCTGGATGGGATCTAGTGTTGATCCTATGTAGAGCCAGATTGTTTTTGAAAAATGAGAGAGGTTAGAGTTTTAAGGACTGTTTTTTGGAAGTTTTTACCTCTCACGATGTCTTATCTAGTGTGGGACTAGGCTCCTAAAATTCTTCAAGGCTGGTTAACATAGTCCTAAAGAGACCTGGAGACCTAGATGAGTAATAGGCCTACTGGGGCTAGTGGAGTCGCCAGGTGGAAACTTTTAGCTTTTATGAAGATAAAATATTGGATGGTTCCACCACCATGCTTATTGTGAAGCCAAACTAAAATGTTTTTTGGGTTTTTCTGAGTTATTTCGGTTTTATAGGTTATGAGAGTGTCCTAAATCTGATTTAACACTTAGCTAAGGTGTTTAAACATACAGAGTTCACTCTTATGGCTTGGTAACTGATTCTTCAAGGTTTGATAAGGTCCTAAGAGAATCCTAAGGGTTACTTAGTTTGTCACCGATTCAAAACAAGTCCTATCATGAATACCATTACGCCTAGTAGTGCTTGAAGAAGGTTACTTATGTTATACCAGACAGTGAGTGTTTTGTTTTGAAAATCTTACTCAAGGTCCCATCGTGATCGCCATTATGTTGGTGTGAGCAGTGGGATAAGTCCAGAAAGTGTTCTTTATCAAGTTAAGGGGCCTAAAAATTTTTAAGAAGTATTTTCAAACCATTGTATTCTTAGTAGTGTCCCACCGTGATCGCCATTATGTTGGTGTCCCGTGTTTTGATAGTTTGGAAAATCAAAAGACAAGGCAACATCAGAACCAATCTTTAGAGTTACAGGATCTAGTCCTCCTATTCTCAGAGAGGGATCTCTCAAATGTTTGTTTTCAAAGGTTCATCTTGTGTGCTTAGAGTATTGGTTTTAGACTAGTTATTAAGTGCAGGTGTTTGATTGTTTGTTTGGTTGAATTGATACAGCAGAATATGAAAGGTCTAGGAAAGATAGGTAGAAAGAGGAAGTAGTAGCTTCATTCGGCAATGGAGTCAAAAAAGAGGTCATGACAAACTTATCAATTGATATGGGATATCAGAGGGAAAATCTAACTTGGCCACAGGATCCTTTGGTTTTTGGAATGAGATGGACATCAATGATTTGGAAACAGAAGTTTAATTCTCAACGAAGGGAATTTGAAAACACAATTTGAACAATAAATATCTTTTTGATAGACAGGGCTAACCATGAATTCTAAAAATCAAACCTTTAAGCAAACAATGATTTCAAAACAACTTTTAAAATGAAATCTAATATTCGGGGAACACCCTATTTCCTCAAATATTTTATTTCAAATGACTTAGAAAACATAAAATTTTCACTGATAATTGCAGTCATAGAAGAGGGAACACCTAACACATCTATGATTACAACTACAAAGACCTTCAAGACAACTGTTTAAGCAAGGACAAAGGGCAAGATTAGAACAGACCTCCTTGACTTACTGTAAACAAGAAACTTCAAAGGGAGACTTCAATAACAGTTTTTAAGTGGCAGCAGACAAGCAGGGAAAACCATAAATCATCCTGAAACCAACTTTTCGAACTATTAGGGAAATAAACAAGCATGAATACTAAAGAGAGAGATTAAAGACTCTAAAATACTTTAGCAGAAGAAAACATAAAACAGTGAAGGATGAACATGTCTAAGATGCTTCCAGGAGTCATTTCTTAGCCTAAAAATTTCAACCTATTGTAGTAAGAAATTATGGAACAGAATGAAAACAGGAGAAAACATTAAACAATTCAGAATAATTCACCAACAGCCAAGCTCATGGATCCAATGATAGAGCCTTCTCAGTAACAAGCATGCAACAACATCATTAGGGCTTCCAAGACTTCAATTTCTTCTTCAACTTCAACAGAATATGTATTATTTCAGAGAGTTCCAATATTAAAACTAGTGATCAACCAACCAACAACTTCTCTTCTTCTACAGAAGTATTTGTAGAAGAAATGAGGAGGTGGACTCTGATAAAATATCTCTAAAGATAATTAATATAGACTTAAATGGCTTCTCGGCCTTTGGGGGCTCAATGAAGAAGCTTTCATAGGTGTCCTATGTATTAAATCATTTATATTAACTATTGGGTTTTCTGGAAAGAATTTGTTGACTTCAAGGCTCCTCGTTATCCTTGTAATAACTTCTGTTGACAACTTACAATAAGTTCCTTTGGTTGAAATAACTGTTCAGCTATATTGATGCAAAATACCTCCTGGTCTGGTAATAACTTCGACCTTCTTTTGATTTCTTTGAGGCTATAGGTGGATTCTGTGGTGGCTGGGGATTTAATTATCCCCTGATGTGGCATCGTATGCTTTCTGTCTGATGAACCTTTGTGATTTTTCTTTTAACTGTGTTTTAATTGGGGATTAGGCTTTTGATAAACCATTTTTAGGCGTAATCCCCAAAAATCTATCTTCAATTTTATGTTCTGGTGTGTTCTTGTTTTCTACACTGATATTCTTTGACTATGCTTGATTCACTGTATTTTTCTGGTGTGTATGGCTGCGCAGGGGTGATATGGCATCAATGCCTCATGAAACACTGATGAAACGTGGATTTGAAACCTACAAGTGATTTCCTTTGATAAATAAAAAACAGGAGGATCGTCACCCTCAGCCTTTAAATTTTCTTCAGATATAGCGGAAAAAACCTTTAAACCCTGCAAAATACAAACAACTATTATAAAATCCTGCATGTATAGGTTTACTGCTTCAGAAGGCACGTGGAGGGAGCATGGATGTTGGATGGCATCATCCAACGGTTGAGATTGATTAGATGGGTCAAAGGGAAGCGGAGGGGGAAATTAAATCAGAGTCGTCGATCGCGCAGAGATCAACAGTCAGGATTGAGGGTGACTGAACGATGTGAAGGGGTCACGTTATTTAGAAAAATAAAATAAAAAATAGAAAAAAGGTTTAAAACCTTAGTTTCGGTGAAAAATGGTCGAAAATCATGTTCGGGGTTTGGGATGATCGTGGGCCGTCGGATGAGATCGGCCCAAGTGATCAACGGCGAAGGAAAAGCGTCAAGAACCTTATAAAACGTGCCTTGACATCAAACCTTTAATTAAAACATGCTAAATAAAGTTCCCAGGTCTGGATTTGCTGACTGGGCAGAGAAAACATGGAGACCCGCCCTAATTAAAAAGTGTCGCATGGACGCTGAAGTGGCAAAGGGATCATCAGCTGCCGCTATGGACGAGGGGACCAAGGTGATGGAGTGTGGGTCGTCGATCTGCAAATCAGATCGACAGTGGATATTCTTTTAACACTGCATCGTACCCTAGTTATTGCACGAGCATCTTCGAAGAGCGATCATCGTCCGATGAGTGGCCTCAGATCAGACGGTGGATGTCAATATCGCACCGGGTCTATGTCCGATATTTACCGCACGATAAGGGCGGTTTTTCTAAAATGGGCCCAAGACACGTGTCGGCCGGTGTATGGAATCGCTGCGAAATAGAAAAAACCGCCCCGCTCTTGTTGGCAATATGATGCAGAGTGTTGTCCTTGATGGAAACCCACTGAATGAAGATGAAGACATGAGATTGTTGACATGTGTTTTCCTTGATGGCAAACCACCTGATGAAGTTATTCTTGACCTGATGGACTTGGTAAATGATGTAAATCTAAATTGAAATGATGTTTGTTAGCAATATGATGCTGAGTGTTGTCCTTGAATGGCAACCCACTTGATGAAGATGATGGCAACTTACTTGATGAAGTTGTGCTTGATAGAATATGTCTTGATGAACTAAATCTGATGTATCTACAGTGAGTACAGAAGGTAATGAAGAAAGGATTTCAGCATGTGCTAAATCTATGGTGAAAAGAGTATGTCTCAAGGCATACGCGGATATGTCTAGGAGAAGTCGCGTATGCACGCGGGAAACAACGTTCCAAGTCGCGTATGGGAAAAAGCGCTCATAAAGTGCAAAACCAGGGGTAACCACCATGGTATTGACCCATTGTATTGGGTAATGATTCGTCTAAATGACCCCGTCCAGAAATACCATCGGAAGTAATGTAGTTTTGGGCTCATGGTATTGTTTTGGCTCATGGTATTGAAAAAGGGGCTCATGGTATTGAAAAAGGGTAAACCTATATAAAGAGAAGAAATTCATTGTGCAAATCATGAGTGTGGGTGCAAGATGTCTGAGCTTGAATGAATACTTCTCTGTGAAATATATCTGTATGGAAAGGGTAAAGGTTTGATGATAGATCTGAATCTATGATGCACCTATGAAGAAATGATGAAGCGGGATATCTAGATCTGAAATGTATGTGTATTTTCTAGATCTATTTATGGAATGATTAGATCTGAGATAAGGTGAACATCTATCTGAAGTAAAGGGTTAAATCTGTGTGATGTATCTGTTCTGAAGAATTGCAATGACCTAAATGTATGAAGAAACATACGCTAGTTCGCTGCAAAGGAAGCGCGTATATACGCGGCTTCGCTGAACAGAAAGCGCGTATGCGCAATGAAATTAGTTCTATAATATGTACAGAAGTATACGCTGGTTTATGTGAACGGAAGTGCGTATATACGCGACATCGATTAGAGGGAAAGCGCGTACTAGAGCACAGGGTTCTTGAAGTTTGTGGTAAGAAATGTACGTCTGTTACTGTCGGTTGCGTGTTGTCGAGTGAGTTATATGTATCGGTTTCATGTTTGGTGTGCTTAAAAGTATGGAGTGGGTCCGGTCGAAAATATGATGAAACGTGGCTGCGAGTTGTGTTCTAAAGGAAGCTTTGGATCCGGTGTGAAAATTGATGAAACGTGGTCCATGGGAGTCTTTGAGGTTGTAGCCTTCGGTCGGGGGGTTGTAGCTCCCTTCCGGGTGAGGCAGGTAAACGAATCGGGGGGGTCGTAGCTCCCTTCCGGGAAAGTGGTAAGCAGAGTCGGGGGTTGGAGCTCCCTTCCGGGGAAGGCTGGTAAACGAGCGCGGTGGGTGCACCAACGTCTTTGGTAGGAAGTCTGCCTGACATATCTTTGGCAGATGTTTTCTCTATAATAAAATATTGAAGGCTGAGCAAC
This sequence comes from Pinus albicaulis, assembly GCA_034641835.2. Classification (NCBI taxonomy): domain Eukaryota; kingdom Viridiplantae; phylum Streptophyta; class Pinopsida; order Pinales; family Pinaceae; genus Pinus; species Pinus albicaulis. Next base: position 1,409,136,152 of record CM076575.1, read on the forward strand.
TGCAGCGGTGGTTTTCTCCTGACTTGGGTTTCCACCTAAAAATCTTGGTGTTCATTTGTGATGCTTTGTGTGATGGTTTATTCTGTTGTTACTACACATGTTTACTGTTAACTTAACATCAGATGAATGAATATTGCAAAGAAATAAGTCAATAAATATCTGCATATTTAGATCTCTGCTAATACGCGAGTTGTATGAAGGATATCCGCGTGTATACGCGAGTTTACTAAAGGAAAGTAGCATATGGGTTTTAGAGAGTGAAAAAGTAAAAAGTTTTGAATATGCAGTAAATACTGATTCACCCCCCCCTCTCAGTATTTTTCCCAACAGCTCTCAAAAGTGATGCGATGAATTCCGCCCGGTTTTGCAATGGTAAGTGGCTGGCGGGGACCACCGGGGTGATAGATTGCACGTCGTTGATTTGCAGATCAGATTGACGGTGGAGAGCGACTAGAAATTTACACTGGCGGAAAACTTTTAAAATATAATAAAAATCGAAAAAAATTTATGAACGAAGGTTTATACTTTCGGGGTGGAATATTTATTTACAGTATGACTCAGCGCCTGTCTGCGGGGCCGTAGGTTATATGGACAATCATATGACCGGGGGTTTAATGAATGTAGGGCTAATTGGCATCGGGTGACGCGATAAGCTCTTGGATGGCCAGCGTCTGGTTCTAGCACCAGGGCGTATGGAAGGGAAGGGTTAAAGACTTAGCCCAAGGGGGCTTAAGTCTATAATACAAAAATGCAATTTTATGGATTTTCAATGGTTTTCAAAGGAATTTGAGGGTTTCGATAAGGCAAGAAAGGGTCTTAAAACCTTATCAAAGGGATTTTGATGAAGGGGAAAGGGGAAAAAACATGAAAATGAGGGATTTATGGGGGTAAAAGGGGTAAAAATGAAGGTTAGTTTTTTGGTGGAAGGAAGGGAAAAAATGGGATTTTGTAGCAGTTTTTCTTCATGTAATGACAACAGAATTTCTGAGTTGAAAATGGGAAAAGTAGTGACGATTATCCAAAGGATAGAATATTATCAAAATACTTTAAGAATCAAAAATTTTAGCAATGAAATTTTTTCTTGAAGGCTATCCAAAATCATGTAGCCACCACTTGATATGACAGAATTTATGGGTGGCTAACATGTCCCATTTGACTGCAAGAGAAGTGGATCTTTAGTGCACTTGATCTCCCACTTGCTTGGTTGCCTTTTATTTCGAGTTGTTGGAGGGAATCTTGAGGATCCCTTGGCTGCCTTTGGGAGTTAAGGAGGTGGAAAATCATCCTATAATCTCTCCTTTCTATCTACTCTGATATTTAAATGAAAAATCTTCATCAAAAGTACAATATATTCATGATTATCCTACATTTAACCCATATTAGGAATTTGAAGTATGACAAGCCTTAATCACCATCTACACTAGCAACATAAGACCATAATATAATTAAATGTGAGAAAGAGAGAGTAATAATCGTAAAAACATCACAATTAACCCCTCTAATTATACCTAATGATGGAGCTCATCATCACCCCCCTACCAAATGTTTGATCTTCCTCTGAGAAACTTATTCCTCCTTCTCCATCTCTTTCAAAGTTTTAATGGACCCTCTGACTTCCCAAGGAAGAAGTATGGGAGTCCCTTTAGGAGGGTAAAACCCATCATTCTTTTTTTCTTCCTCCCATTCTTTGTTCTGCTCATCTTGGTCTTTTCCATCACTCAGTCCCAACAGAAAAGGTGGATTGAGTTTCAAACCAAGCCATTGAATCTTCCTAGCCAGCATGGCCCTCTTGTATAGTGGTTCCCTTTCTAAAGCACTTCTCAATCTCTCTAGGGTGTGCTATTACATTTTTATGAGACTGAGAGGGAGGCCATTCCATCTCCTTTGACTAGCCATTATGCATTCATCTCCCAACAACATAGAAACATCATCAAAATGGGAAATGGATTGTGATTGTGTGTTGAGGTACTTTTTTGCAAGTGAAACATCCTTTTCTATCTTGAGATTGTAATTGATGACTCTTCTAGGGCTGAATAGTTCTGCCCGAATGTGTAGAGGATCCCTATTTTTTCTCCTCATTACCCTCCTTACTTCTTATACTCTTTCTTCCTCATTAACCATCCAAGAGGCTAATTCCATCCAATACATGTCTCCCATTCTAGGGTTAGGGTCCCAAATGTTCAAGTCTGTCAACACAAGATTGTGCATGTATAATTCTGCCATCTTTTCCTTGTCTACCATGCTTGACTGGTTGCAAAAGTCAATGAATTTTCTGGAGTTATGAAAAGGTAAGGAACCATGAGAGGCTAGTGTCATGATTTGAAATAGGAGCCATTGTTCTTTGAGTTAGACTGTATAGGAGTCTTATGGGTATCTGTGTTGAATGGCCTCAATGCACAAATCTTCCATGGTGGCCATTTGTTTATCTTTTGCTGAAGATAATATTGCAACCTTGCATTCTTTTCCCAGGCTTCCTAAATCTTCTATTTCAACATGGATTCTCTAAGCCTAACATCATACAAATCCCTTCCCAACTCAGTTACTTTTTCCTACATGACCCCTATGTCATGCACACCTTTGGTTGTAGCGATCTTCATCCAATGATGAGTACGTGCCCTCTCCTGTTCCAACTGATAGAATAAAGGTATTGTAAACTTCTGAGGAATCAATCTTCCCTGTTTAATAAATGTATAGTAGGATCTTAGACTTGGCTGAGGGCTAGGGTGTGACACTATTGATATATCTTTGGGGACATGTTTTGGTGAGGTAGGATCCTTCTTTTCATCTTTCTCTTCCTCCCCTTTGGCATCTTGCCCTTCATATTGTGCCTTTTCCTCAACTTATTGGGCCTCTTGCCCACCCCTGGGTGTCTTTTCTCCCTCATCCAAGGATTCCTTCTCTGATTCTGGCCCTGTTGGATTTTCCTATATAAAATACAGATTTTCCTGTAGAAAACTCTGTTTTGCATGTGGAAAACTCTCTCTTGCTTGTTTTTCCATATTTTCTGTCTTCTTAGGGTCTGTGGGGGTTGGTAGATGTTTAGGGGATTCCAATCTTGATGAATTTCTTATTATGTAAATCACACGGGTCCTCATAGGTGAGGTGACCTATTGAACATTTCCTTCTTCTAACCTGATTTCATCATCCTTCTTGGGTGACTCCTCAATGGTAATAGGGGATTTAGTTGGAGCCTGTGGTTTCCCTTGCCTCACCCTTTGGCTCTTCATAGTGTTGCAGTACATGGGTGTTTGTCTCTTCCTCTTTTCTTTCACTAGTGTGCTCAAAGTGGGTAGGGTAGCATGCACTTCCTTCTTTGTTATCTCAGGTGATATGTTGGCCTGTTGAGGAGAGTTATCGGTGCCTATAATAGTGTCCAATATTTCCTTCTCCTTTTTCTTCTCTTCCTTCTTCCCCTAAGTCTCTTCTTTCTTTGTTTCATTTCCCTCTTTTTATTTTTCTTTCCCTTCCTCTGGTTCTAATATTTATGTGTTTTCTGTTTCAACCTCCATCTCATCTTCTTCTTCCTCTTCTTTAGCCTCCCCCTCTTCTTCTTATATTTCCCTCTCTCTAAGACTAGAGGCATAGGTTTATCTAGTCTGGGTGGCTATGAAGGCTTCCCTATCCATGTTTATGAATGAGGACCAAGACACAGGGAGGTTTAATATGCTCAGAGCATCACTCACTATCAGTTTGATAAGGCCATGATGAGCCAAATTTTGGTACTTCCTTTCCCTCACCTTTTTTCCCATGTCTATTATTGAGTTCAAGAGGAAATGAGGGATGCTCAATATTTGTTCTAGAGGGAGTTCTCCTTGAAATATAAGTTCAATCAACAACCTGAAATTGTATCCGTATACTACACTAAGTCTGCCATCACAGGAAATGAATTTCATGATGTGGAAGGCTACTTCATCCCAAGGTTATGGAAGGCTTTCTCTCCTCACTCAATTCTTGTCCTCAATGAAGTCTTCTCCTGGCAGAAAGATTTTTTTCTTGGTTGTGGTGCTTGGCATCCTATCTTCCTTAATCCACTTGTATCCTAAATGAAAAGTGGTGATTCTGCTAATTAGTTCAGGTGAAAGTGTGATGGCTAGTCCTCTAACCACAGTGGTGTTTCTTTCCTCTGAGTGTGATTATAGAGCCACTACAAACTCTCAATCTATCTTCTCATCAAAACCCCTGAGAAGCTCGAAGAAACCTAGCCATTGGTGGTTCCTGAAAATCTCCATTACTTGAGGGTGTAGTATTATTCTTTTGATATTACTGGGATCCCTTATGTTAAATCCCCCTCCCATTTTTGTGGTTGTGATAGGAAGGTGGTAAGATTTTTTTTGTTTGAGAGTTACTTGTGAAGAGGTATTGGAGATTATGGTCTCAAAAAAAATTCATATGTCACCATTTAATTCCAAAATTATAACGACTACATTTGTAAATTTCATGGAGAAATTGAAATTATAGAGGGTGGCAACCACTTACCTCTATCCTCTGGTGATTTTTCTTGGTAGATGGTGGCCTTGGGAGGTAATATCACCCAAGAGTGGCCATGTTTTTCTCTCCTTATCTTCTGTTGATCTACCTGTGTAGTTTCCTGTATCACTTAATTGTTTCCTATAACACGAAGGTGCGTGAAAGCTCTAACTTGATGCTCTTCTCTCTGATGGCTCCTCTAACTTCTTTTTCTGCCACTTCACTTGAAATTCTCAACGGAGTGGGTATAATGAACCATAACTTACCTTATGGCCTTTTAACCAAATTTGGAGCAGAGCATTGACTTGTATTAGGCACAAGTTTTCCTTTCTGGGACCATTGGTCCCACTCCATTTAATCATTACCCCTACCTTGGAATCGCCTCCTTGTCCTTGTTAACTCTCCCTTGACTGATTTTACTTTCATAGGTGGCATTTACACTCAAATTTTCATGCAATTTATCTCTACGAGGGTGGCCAAGTTAACTGGCCACCCTTTTTCCTTTTAAATCTCTAAACCTTGACATTATATCATTTTGATCATTATGAGTCCATAGCGAGAGGTGAAGGGCTATACCTAAGCCTACCTGGTGCTGGTGTGTTGCAGACATGATCTGGTGTAGGGAGCTGGAGTTTGGTGAAAGCCATGGCTATATTTCTCTTGTTGTGTTTTATTTTTTTATTTTTTGAGTGAGCATATTTTTTTTTGAGTGAGTTGTTGTTAGCCTCACTCTCATGTGAGAAAAAAAAATTATAAATCCAAAAATAGTTAAATTAATTAAATCATTAAAATTAGGATAGATTGAGTTAGTTCCTCTCAATTAGGAGTCAGTTTAGGCCTAGAGATTCTCTCCACCTAACTAGGTTCCTAGTTTGGTGTATGGTTGAGATATTGTCTCAATCAAAGTGTCCAATATAGACACACTATATTGAGACACTTTATCCTCTTGTATTTATATTTCTATTATACCATTTTTTTAATAATGTGAGTGTGAGGAGTATAGGAAGGTTGTGGCCTTTTCAGCCATGTCTGATTTTCTGTGTCTAAATTTTGTTAATTTCCCTTCATGTGGTATCAAATCAAGCTCTGGCTTAATTTCCTCATGGGAAGGCGAGGAAGATGTAAGGGGCATGAAATCTAATCCTCTATACATGAAATTTTTCATGTGTTTGCCATTTTTTGTTGTGTCTTACTGTGAGATTAAGAATCTGCGGCTTCTTTTATCATATGGATTACAAGGAGGGACAAAAGCCTTTCGAATGATGATTGCATTGATACCCTATCTAATTATGAATCGTTAGATAGATATCGCAAAATTTATTATGTGTTGTAGCCATATTCACCAATCAGTCTTGTGCAACGATGATGTTAGGAATTTCTTGTTAAGAGTTTGATCATTACTCGGTCAGGGCTCTACCAATTTGTGGGTTATATTTTTTCTACAGAGAGCATACCTGGGTTGCATCATCATCACTGAGGAGGATTTTTCGAGGCAGGAATTCATGTTTCAAGCCTACAAAGCCTGCATTTGAGTGGGAAGTGAATTCCCTGAGAATGGCATCAACAGTTCTGGTGTTACAGTGCCATTGAGGAGGCGAAACTGCTCTGTGTATCCAGCAACACTGCTCTGCATATTCAGGTTTGCGTTCGATGCTGCAATAATCCCAAACTAGCTATTGAAGCATCCCAGAACCGAGAATTGAAGCATTCCTTCCCCACTCTAAAAGCACTATGTTAGAGTGGCATCGTAAATATCATGGAAAAATTTACAAACTGTGGAGGTCTTAATTCACTCGTCTGTCGATCTCCTCGAAATTTCAAGCTTGGGTTAGCTCATACCAGAAAATTTGGGTAATGAAATAGGAGGCATTGAAAGTGGTTACTTCCACTCTCTCTGTCAGAAAGCATTTTCAAATAAATAAATTTTCAAACAAGTGAGGGTATAATCAGTGAGCACCCACGATGGAGATGTTTCGTTCTAGTGGCTATTCTGATGGATTCAACCAACTCTTTGTGAAGTAGAGCCATTGAGACCTTGGTATGATATGGTATTGTATGATATAGCTCATGCACACAACCTTCATTTCCAGTCCTTAAAGAGTACAGTTGCATTCCAGGCTACGGTCTCAATTGCAAAAATTGGTAGGTTCATTGCATATGTTCTACCTACTCTTTTTCGTGTCACTATTGCACACAAAACATTTGTGAAAGGTCCTTTTCACCTTGGAATTTTGAGCTTATTCATTGGTTGGTTAGCTATTTTATGGGGTACTGTAGACTGTCACCCTTTATTTTCTTCTCAGCACCACCCTTGATTTTATTCACAACAGTAGCTTGAATACAATACAATGTAGCTCGCCTTGTCCTAGCATAGGTTTTAACAAGTTTCCTGCATCCATAGCTCCACTTGTTTCACCTACACCAACAACTATATGTATCTCATCTATAACGAGAATTTTGTGTTGCTTGCCATATCTATCTTGGGACATTTGGGCAAGAAAAATTAAATAATGGAGTGAAAAAGGGTTGATATTTTTAATGGAGGGTGATACGTTAATTGACATTCAAGAGGTTGAGATGGAATAATTATCATTAGTTTACCTCAAATGCCATCCATCTTGAGATCTGGGTCTCGAGAGTTTGTGAAGGTTCAAAGTGGCTCCATTACGAAAAATACAAGGAAAAATATCTGATCTAGTGGAAATAAGTTGTGGTCATATGATTTTATGCCTGATCCAATGCCAAGCCTTAATTTGGGAAGGCCACCAGACTGATTCCATACTTATCGAAATTAATAACATTATAGATTCAAGGGGAAAGAAGTTGCAATTCAAATGCAGAAATGAATGGATCTCCAACTATTTTTGCATTGCATCCAAGTATTTTGCATGTGGATTTTATAACAACCTCATAGAAACTATAAGATCTTATGGAATAAAGTATGGAGGTATTCACGAGACCCCATTTTGTCCTATCAATTATCTGATTGAAAAATGGTGGGGAATTCTTGCCATCATCATCAGTGGGGCAGAGGAAATTGAAGAAAAAATGATGGATGGATCGTTTCAATCACAAGATTGGGATGTTGCTCATTTTTTTTTCAATTTTTTTTTAGATCTGCAGACTGGTGCAAAATAGTGAGCTTATTTTTTTATATTTTTGAAGTGTTTAAAGTTTATTGAAGCATGTGTGAATTTTTGGAGTCAATTTTTCCACTGCTCGATTTTCGATATATACACTGGATGTTTCTCTATAGTCACAATCAAATCTATAAATGATGACATTAAAAATGTACTTGCATATTGTTGCATATCTCTTTCCCATATCTTCAAATTAAATTCCTGCAACACAAGAAATTTCACAACATTTCTTTGTGGTTGAGCTCTTTTATTCGTCTTCAGTTCAGACTTTTTGGCACAGTAATTCTCAAGAGGAGCTGGGGTTGATAGTAGAAAATCACAAGAGTGGATTCAAAGCTCCATTTCTAGTTGTGTACGGAGACTAGAACTGCATTCAAGAAGGAAAGTTTGCTAATGGGTATATTTCAAAGGAATATGGGAATTTAAGAGGCAGATCCGTGTATAAAGAGGTAAAGTTGTTTCAAATTTCATCTATTTCATGCTATAATCGAATTAAAAGATGAACCAACAACAACCCTAAAGTGAAAAATTTAATTCATATAAGTGGAAATTTCTAATGTTAGATGAGAGATAATAAGTGGATAAACTATTTTGGGATTCAAGAGGGTGAAGATTGTAATTAATTTTTTAATAAGGGTGATGCTTTTAAAAAATTTGGAATGATAAGGTGCATTAAAATTTTGTAATTTTGGGAAATAAGGTGAATTAATTTTTTCTCTTTTGGAGAGAGAAGCTATTTTATTTTTTGGAGTGAAAAGTTGAATGTTGAAATAATTTTGTGGAGTGATAAGGATTGACTTTTGTTGTAAATTTGGAGTGATAAGTAGAAGTTGATTGTTGAAGTAAAAATTTTACCTCTAGGTGGTTCAGTCAATTTTGAAGACAAATTTCCTCTACGGAGTTCTCACAGTTTGTGTTTGAGAAGCTTCAATGAATATTTTCTAAATATGGAAGTTTGATGTACCTTAAAACTTAATAAAATCATATTTTTTGTGGTGATTGTGTTCTAGATCCGCCCGAAATTGAATAAGGGGACCTTAGGTACACAAAGAGTGTGTTTATGATGGTGCATGCTTCATGATGTTTCTTATGATTTGTGTCTAGTTTTGAGACACAAATGATCTCATTTAACACACACATAAAGTCCAAATGCAAGAAAAAAAAAACAAGCACATCACTTGTAACTAAGTAGCTACAAGGAAGGATAACTAAACTCAACACATGCATTTATGCACCTACAACAAATAATCAAAGTTGTCAACATTAACATTCTAACTCAACAAGAAAATTCATTCAAGGCAATAAAGTTAATGAAGCTTCAAAACTCAAGCATTTCAAGCAAATTCTACATCAACATTCAACAACACTTAGCCACTGTGTAACTTACAAATAAATAACTTTGTAAGTATGTTGGATTGTAACAGTGCATTCTCAGTTGAAACCGACACCCAAGTTTTGAATTGACAAGAGGAAGAGTGAGTTCATTGTTTTAAGTGAGTCATTAAAATCATCAAGTGTTTCTCTTGAGTGCATTATCAACACCCTTCTTTTGATCAATCAAGTCAGAGCACAGTTCACAACATCAAGCGAGCCAGCATGAAGTTAATTGAAGCAACAATCAAGCAAGTGAGCAAGTTCAACTCTAAAACAAGTAAATGTAATATTTAAACAAAAATCAAGCAAGTTGAAATTTACAACAAGAGAGTGTGAGTTCCAATGAGTGTGAAACAAGAAAAAAAAGTTTCACCAAGAAAGAGATCAATAAAATTCCAAAGAAAGTGAGCGTGATAAACTCAATCAAGCGAGCTAGTACAAGTGAGTGTGACAAAATGGGAAAAGGTGGTAAACATCTTTAAAGTGAAGAGCTGGGAATTAAAGAGCTGAAAGAGTAAAAACATGAGCTACATAACACAATTGAGTTACTAGAATGGGAGCTGAAGCATAATCAAAAATTAATTGAGAAAATGAACATCACATTAGAAGTAGCGAGTGACTTTCAAATTGAGCTCGAAATGAAAGAAAAAATCATTCGTGCACTCAAAATTAAATTAAGTGAAAAACAAGATCTGCTCGATGCACAATATACAACGAATAAAGATGCAAGTTGCAAAACCGAAGACCTCATTAAAAGATCAGATAAAAGTTGTGATACAAGTGACCTTATTCAACATAGTGATGAGGGTTGTGACATAGGAGATCTAATTAATCAAGTCAATCTCAGTTGCGACACAAGTGATCTTATCCAACCAATTTTACTACTTAATGATGAAACGAGTAGTACCAAATATCCAATTGCACAGTTTCATGCATCATGTCAAATAGATGAATCATTAATTGAAATGGTTGATGCTCAATGTAATACATATGATTTAATCAATCCAACTTAGCATATTGGCAACAATAGCACGTGTGAAGCACAACAACACAATGATCTTTCCAAGAAAGTGATTAGATATTGGGAAGAAATATCCTTCAATAAGGATCAACATGGACTAGGTTACACCAAATATAATAGTTTGTATATTCCGGATTACTAAAAAACAGTACAGTTTGTAAGTGCAGGCTTTCTAGACAATTCTCATAACAAGTGTAACCATTGTAAGCGACATGGCCATATGGAGAGTAGATGTTTTGACCTCCATCCTTGCCACCATTGTGGCAAGAAAAATAATTCATCAGAAAGATGTAGTAAGCGAAATCAACCACCCAGAGTGAAGATCAATTATGCATGGATTGATCCTCGAAAGTGGTCATCTACATTCAAACAATTGTCTATGTGTTATCGACGGATTCAGTCTCACATGAAGACAACTTTTCCAATACAATGAAGATGGTGAAACTCTCCTACACTTGAAGGGGGGGAATTCCAAAATGAAATGATGATGATTATCTCTTCTTTCAGCTGACAAAGGGGGGGAATTATAATGAAATTAAAGGTGGCTATCAGACTGAGAGTTTCGATAACATTAGCAAAAGCAGTGAGTGGGCATCAAAAAATTCATCAGTGGGTGTTCAACAAAAAGAGCAGTGATGAGTAGTTTTCAACAACAACAATGAGAAGTTTCAGCAAAAGCAGCAGTGAGTTATTTTTTTGACATCATCAACCAGTGGGCAATCATCAAGTATCTAGTCGGCAGTTTCAACATCAAGCCAATTCACCAGTGGGCGTCTTCAAAATTTTGTCGATGGACAAGAAAATTCGCTAGTGGGCATCATCAACATTTTGTTAGTGGAAAAAGGATGTTGATTGCAAGAAAAGGACAGATGGATCCTTTTGCAGCTTGGCACGTGATGGAGTTGTCGAGAAAAATTCAAAGATGAATCAAACTTGTAGCTGACTCATGATCTCTTCAATTTGAAGTATTTTCATCATCCAGCTTTGGTGGTTTTTTTCCCTTAGAATGAAAACTTTCTTATTTTCTGTGTTTCTGGTATGTTTTTTGTGTGTGTAAAATTTGTTAATTCCCCTTCAGTTGCCTAACCTTTTTATTTTTATTTTCTTCTTGCAGGTGTTGCATAGAGGTCCTAAAGTTCCTTGGCTAGTGTTTTCACTCTCCTAGAGTATGATGGTGGTCCTTTGAAGCCATCTTCATCAACTTATATTTATATTTTTACCTTGTTGGGCCATACACAGAATTTCTACAGGAAACTTTCCAACTTTCCATAGAAACTTTCTCTCTGCTTAATGGGGCTCGAGATTGCCTATATATTAAGTGAAATGGTTTATGGAGGTTATGTATGGAGTGATGGAATGAGTGGAGTGATAGATAAGTAGGGGGAGAGGTCTCATGCCAAGGTAGTGACAGAGTTTTTCAACCCACAAGCCTGTCTTGGGTGCCTCCAAGAGGTTTTCACCAAAGGATCTTTTATTATTTGTTCTTTTCTCTTTTTTTTCTCCAGAATTGCCACATGAAGGTTTTCAACCCTGGAGTTGGCCTTGGGCACTTCAAAGAGGTTTTCACCCATGCCTCTCTTTTGTTTCTTTTTTTTTCTTTTCTAGGAGGGGGAGGAGCTAGAAACTATGGAGTCTCCAATGAAATACACCTCCATGTTTATGGAATTTATAAATTCAGCCCTAGATAGGGGCTTTTTGTAGCCTTTAAGATTGTAACCATTGAAAAGCGAGGGAATACCCTCCTCATCTATGGTCCTGATCTGAACTGGCCCATTATCATAGAATTTTTACACTTTGTAAGGTCCCAACCATCTTGTCATGAGGTTTCCTTTGAAATCCTTGAACCTTGAGTCATACAACAGTGCCAAATCTCCTTCTTGAAAGTTATTCTCCTTAATGTGTTTGTCATGCCATACCTTCCTTTGCATATGAATCACTTTTGTGTGAAGGATTTTTTTCATCCTAAACTCATCCAACCCATTTAATTGCAACAACCTTTCTTTTTGGGCCTTTGTTATTTCCAAATCTAACTCAGTTTCCATCCTTAAGGTGTTGAAATAAAACTCAATTTAAAGTAGAGATTTTTTCCCATAGACGAAGTCATAAGGAGTGAACCATGTTGTTGGCATAAGTAGCTTCTACCAATATGTCTGCCCAATATTTTCTACTACTACTCACAAAATTGGTGAGGATACTCTCCAAGGCTTTGTTGGTCACTTCCACTTGGCCATTTTCTTGACGGTGGTAGGCAACATAAGTCTTATACTTTATCTTGTGCCTCCTCAGAATATTCTCAATGATATGAGATGCAAATTGTGCCCCCTGCTCAGTGACTACCTCTCTAGGGTATCCAAATTTGTAGAACACATTTTCTCTTAGAAATTATGCTACCTTCTCCTCTATTGCTACCTTTATAGCCTTTGTTTCAACCCACTTTGTCAATTATTCAGTGCAGACTATGATATATTTTTTCTGCTCAAATGGTGGATCAATGGGTCCAATGAATTCCATGCCCCACTTGTCAAATAGCTCTAGATCCACTTGAGGGTGAAAATTCATCTCATCCCTCTGTGCATATTTCCCCATACTTTGGCACTAGTCACACCTTCTAGTGTATCTTCTAGTATCTTGGTGAGGGGTAGGCAAATAGTAACCTTCCTGCAAAGCTTTGAATGTTGTCCTCTTTGTGAAAAGTGGCCTCCATAAGGGATATAATGACATGCAGAGAGGATGTCAAAAACTTCTTCCTCTCTCACACATCTACTGAGAATTTGGTCAGAGCCCAGCTTGAAGATATTTCCCCCGATCTAGGTGAAAGGGGCACTTTTTCTGATGATTTTTCTCTTCTCCTTGGATGAGAGGTTCAGAGGGAAATGTTTAGAAACCAAGTAGTTAGCTAATTCAACAAATCATGGAGAGAGTGCTGAGACAGAAAAGAGGTATTCATCCGAGAACTGGTCATCCACCATTCCTTCTTCATCTATAGGTAGAGCTAACCTGGATATAAAATTTGCAACAACATTCTCCTTTCCAGGTTTATCAATAATGGTTAGGTAAAATTATTGTAATAATAACAACCATATAATTATTATAGCATTAAAATCAGGTTTATTCATTAAATATTTGATGGCTACATGGTTAGTGTGTACAAAGGTTTGATACCCAGTGATACAATGTCTGAATTTGTTTAAATCATGGACAATGGTTAACATTTCCTTCTTTGTGATAGTATGATTGAGTTCAGCCTTGGACAAGTTCTTACTAATAAAATAGATTTCATTATGTAATTTTTCTTCTAACTGCCCCAAGACTTCCCCAACAAATTTGCATGATGCATCTATATGGATGTGGAAAGGAAAAGCCCAATTTGGACCTCAGAGAATGGGGGTAGTAGTTAACTTTCGCTTAATGAGCTCAAAATATTCTTGATAGATATTGAACTAGGTAAAATCAAAGTCTTTGGCCAACAAACCAAATAGTGGGGAACCCAACTTGCTGAAATTTTTGATAAACCTTCTATGGTATCCAGCTAAACCTAAGAAATTCCTGACATATCTCTGCTTTTAAGGACAAGGTACCCTTTTGATGATGGTGATTTTGTTCAGGTCCACCTGTATTCCAGCTTGGGAGATTGAGTGGCCCAATAATACTCCTTCACTTTTCAATAATTCACACTTTTCTAGGCTCAGGGAGAGATGCATATCAATGCACCTTCTCAATAATTTTCCCAAATTGGAGAGAGATTCTTGGAATTCATCCCCATAACGTGTGAAATCGTCCATGTATATTTCAACCGAGTCATGGAATAGCTCAGATAAAATGCTCAAGACAACTCTTTGGAAGGTATTTGGGGCATTGCATAACCCAAAGGGTAGGACTCTGTAAGCGAAGGTACCCCAAGGACAAGTGAAAGTAGTCATGTCCTGGTCTTCAGGGCTAATTTGGATTTGGTTATACCCACTGAACCCATTTAATAAAGAAAATAACTTCTTTCTTGCAAGGCCATTTGGAACTTGATCTATAAAGGGCAAGGGGAAATGGTACTTCTTGGAAAATTTGTTTAGTTCCCGACAATCAACACAAATTATCCATTTTCCACTATTATTTGGGACAAGGACGAGAGGAGATACCCACTCACTGTATGATATAGGATAAATGGAACCTTTATCCAACAATTTTTGCAGTTCTTCCTTGATTATGTCTTTTAGAGTTGGGTTCATCCTTCTCTGGGTTTGCCGCATAGGCTTGCACCCATATTTAATGTAGACATGATGTTTCCACATCGAGGGATGCACCATTTTCATGTCCTTGTAGTCCCAAGAAAATGAATCAAGGTTTTCCTTCAAAAGCTAGCATATATGCTCTTCTTCTCTAGCTAAGAGAGATGAGTTAATTTTCATAGATTTGTATGGGCTAAATTCCACAACCTTGTTGGTTTCAGAAGTTTAATCAACTGAGTGTAGTTCCATCCAAGGGTGGATTTCAGACTCTTTGACTAGTTTTTCAAGTGGACTGTCAGTGGGGAGCTAGTTCTGAATGATTTGGTCAATGAATTTATCTTCTTCAAGCTGCCCCCCTGTGAGAATAATATCTATGGTACAAATGGGGTAGGGTGTAGTATTGTATACTTCATCTTCTTCTTATTCATCCTCCAACCATATAGGTAGGTCATGGTCAATGGAAGGCTGGGTTGGAGGATATAACACCATATTTTTAGATAAGGGCCCATTCTTAATAGTCATGTTCTTGGCCCGACAGTTGATATAAGCATTGGAAATGGCTAACCAAGGTCTCCCTAAAATGAGAGGATATCCATTAAGCTTCGTTTTTGGCTGGAGAACTAGGAAATCTATAGGATACTCCCAAGTGTCAATTAAATCCGTAAAATCCTCAACAAATCCTTCCGGAGCTACCGTGGATTGATCTGCAAGTTGCAGAACCATTGTGGTTTTCCTCAAAGTCCCTTGGAGGTTTATTTTAAGAATAGTTTCCCTCATCCTTACATTGATGGCAGCCCCGAGATCAATCAAATTATTTGGGACTATGACACCATCTATGTGCACATCTACAACTGGACTACCAGGGTCCAGGTACTTTGGGAAGATGACCCTTCCCAACATTAAGTTGGACAGTTGTCCTACTACATTGATTGTGTGAGTATCATTATTATTTCTCCCATGTTTCTTGAAGCACATTTCCTTGACGAGCCTATTGTAAATAGGGACATCCTTAATGGCCTAGAGAAGGGGTATTTTTACACACAAATTTTTTTCAGTTCTCCTAGAAGTTTGGTCTCCTCTCGAGTGTATTGACTAAAGTGGATCAAGCACTCAGGAAAATGAGGTTGTTGGATCTGAGTGTTACTTTCTTCTTTTTCCTCCTCAACCTCTACAGGTGGAGATGGAGGATTTTTGTTTGAGATTACTCTTCCCGATATGCGATTAATCTCATGTATCTCCATAGCATAAGTTGGATAGGGTGTCTCTCCACTCTAAACATGTTGTGCATGTTTGTTGTTTGGTTTTAGATTAGGTTGTGCAGGCATCTGAGGCAGCTTGGGTGGATCAGAATGAGTAATCTGAGGTTGAGGTTGGGGTGGAGGCATTAGTGTAGGTGGTTGATTATGTTGAGGCCTCCACCCTTGTGATGGGTTGTTCCACTGAGGTGGTTGAGAAAAATACTGCTAAAATGGTTGGTTCACTAGCTGAGGATGATATTGAGAGTTGTAAGGCCAAGTAGGAGGTGTAGGCCATGATGGAGGAGAGGGGGTGTACCAAGATTGCATAGGTGCATTCTGATTGTTGTGATAATCGCAGTAAGGTGCACCTTTCATACCTTATTGGTATGACCAAGGGCCTTGAGGCCTTCTCTGGTTGATGAAACAAAGTTTATCTAGTCCTACTTCCCCACCTTGATATACAGCTTTGAGCCCAGGTAAGGAGGGACACTTGTCTGTGGCATGATTCTCTTCACGGACTAAGAAAACCTCTATGAAATTTAATGGACATTCATTTCTAGGGTGTATTTTAGTACATCTAGGGAAGAATATAGCCAAGGTTTTTGCTTCTTCCTCTCGCTTCCTCTTGATCTGCATTGTGTCCATTTTCAAAGAAAAGGTGTGTAGTATCTCACTCTTGAATTCCTCCAACATACTTTAAATCTCATGCTTGATGGAGGTGGAAGAGGAAGGGGTGTTGGTCATACTTTGGCTAGCTCTTCCTTTCTTCCTAGCTTCCCTAGAATTCCTGAAGACAGTTTTGATGCCCTCATAAGGTAGCTGGTAGATATATCCTCCTGATAGAGCATTTATGGTTTCTATCACCTCCTCCCTGATCCCTCAGAGAATTACTAGTTTAAGTGATCTAGGATCAAGGGTGTAGCTGCCTATTTTATAATTTAACTGGAATCTCTCTTCATAGTCTTCTAGTGATTCATCAGGCCATAGAGTCATCCTGAATATTTCCTCTTTAGTTTCCTTGGACCTACAGTAGTCCTTGTACTTTTTTTTGAAGGCCTCTTGCATCTATGCCCAGGTATTGATGTTGTTCCCAGGTAGACCTGTGAACTAGCGCAAGGTTTCATCCTTAAGGGTAGATGGGAATAGCTTCATATTTTGATCATCTGAGGCATAGTCGTAGGTCCTACAGACAAGAGAAAATTCAAACATGAATATGTTAGGGTCCTAAGAGGTAATTCCATGGAAATGTGGAAGAGTTGAGGTGTTGATTTTCATCATATTAGTTTCCCCATATGTCTCTCTAATGGGGAAGACTCCCTAGGCTTCATTCTCAGCCATGGATTGAAGAGGTGAAGAAGGTCCCCTTGGTGGAACAAGTTCTTCTTCTTCTCCAATAGGTTCTTCAAAATTTTCAAAAGGGTCACCTATGGTGTGTTCAACCTCACAGTCACTGAAGAAGAGTGAAGGGTGACTATGTGGGGATGTGAGGGTTTTTGGTAAAAAATTCCTTGAGTATTCCTACTCCTACAAGGCATGAAAATCATTTTTTTTGTATTTTTTCAATATCTTTGAAACAACATGAAAAACTAAAGAATAAAATAATGCTAAAATAGAATGAAAGCATCTACTAGACATCTCCCCGGAAACAGCGCCAAAACATGGTGAGCCCTAGTATTGCACCAAGAGTGATGCAACTCCCAGAGCCTACTCTAATTTACTTTATCAACCCTGGTTGCATACAAAATTGGAGGTGACAGTGCTATATACACAAAAGATGCATTCTACTCATGCCATCTTCTTCTTATTCCTATGAAATTGTGCTATTGCTAGGGTTTCTAGGTGAAATTTGTCACACTTCTGAGTTAGACCTAGAACTACAAGTGACTAAAAACCATTACTCTATTAACCATAAAGGACTATTCTAAAGGAACAAAATACATCTAGCTATTTTTTAAGGAAATAAATCTTCAATTTAAACTATGGCAAGAAATACAATCAAACTAGGCATCTTCATGTAGTAAATGGTTGAATTGAAATTGCAGAAAGAAGGCTAATCTACTCACACATTGTTGGGCCAAATAGATAAACACAATCTATCGACTTCATTATTTAACTATCATTATTTTAATCATGCATCTAATCATGACCTAATTATGTTTGTAAATTCATTGTTTTGCAGCAAGGAGGAGAAGGTGCTAAGGTGGCTTAGGAAGGTTTTGAACTCATGGATGCAAGGCTAAAGGTGTCTTGATGGTTATGGCGGGTCTATATGAGGTTTATGATGGTTTTTTGGCTTAAGGAGAGGCCCACTGTTGTTGATACAAGGTCAGCTACAGTTTCCTTGTAGCGCTATAGGAAAGTCCTGAATTGCTACAGGAAACAGTCTGAGAGCAATTTGAGGGAAAAAATGATGAAGAAAAGTGTAGGGGAAGTGGAATGAAGGGCTTACTTGGATGAATGGGAGGTTTCAAACCCATTTTCCAAGCTCAGAACCTCTTGAGAAGCCCTTCTTGCACCTCTAGGGTTGTTCACGGTGTGAAGGTGAAAATCTCAAAAATAGGGCTGAAGGAAATTTGATGGAAAGAAGGTTGATGGTGGGTGAGAAATGAAGCTAAGGGTGTTGGGGAAGTCATCCTTTGTTGTGCTACTTGGACCTACAAGAAAACCACCTATTCATGCAACAAACATTGGCAAATCTATGATGAATGAAATGGAAAGGATGAGATGAATTTGGAAAACAAACCTACTTAAGCATACAAACAAAACTCTAACCTAGTATTCTACACATGTTCATGACACTACAGCAACCTAACTATTCTTTACAAGAAATCATAAACCAAAGAGAAAATTTGGGCCTGTGATGAAGATTTGCCCTCCTCAAGCTCTAATGAAAGAGATGAGAAAGAGAGGCTTGACATGCAACTTTTTGAGTTTATATGCTATTATACCAACATTTATGCAAGTTTAACAAACTCAAAGAAAAAGTGGAAGAAAACTAAAAATAGTGAATTGAAATGTAAGAAAACTAGTTACAATTCATAAATAAAACTAGCTACAATGGCATAAAAATAAGCATGAATACACATGAGAGACTAAGGCCAATATATTGGGCCCTAACCCACAAACCCAGCCCTTTGAAACTAAATCAGTGAAGGAAAATCTGAATACTCATCTTATTGCATAAAATAGTCTCATTACATAATCATAAAAGTCTCAAAAACCTATTACAAGAGCTAAGAGTATATTAGCTTCCTTCAATTTTCGAATCCTAATGAGCTCTTTCTCAACCCTATTTAACCTAGAGGGTAGCTACCAACAACTCCCTAAAAATTAGGTGATGTGCCCCCTTTGACTGCAAGAGAAGTGGAGCTTTGGTGCACTTGATCTCCCACTTTCTTGGCTACCTTTGAATTCGAGTTGTTGGAGGGAGTCTCAAGGATCCCTTGGTTGCCTTTGGGAGTTAAGGAGGTGGACAATCCTCCTTTAATCTCTCCTTTCTATCTACTCCAAACTTTAATTGCAAATTCTTCATCAAAAGTGAAATACCTTCATGATTATCCTGCATTTAACCCATATTAGGCTTCAAAGTATGAAAAGTCCTTATCACCATATACACTAGCAACATAAGACCATAATATAATTAAATGTGAGAAAGAGAGTCTAATAATGCTAAAAAGGTGATAATCAACCCCTCCAATTATACCTAATGATGGAGCTCACCACAAATGTCCCTCAAAAAACCCAACTTTGGAAAACCGGTGCAGTATTGAGGGTTTTTATTATCATGAAACAATGAAAATATGAGTATAATCTGGATGCTTGAAACTAGCAATCCACAACAAGAAAAAATTGGGAAAATTTATTTAAGGGAATTACCCTTCCTCCACAAGAAATCTTGACACAACTTGCCTACAAAAAACTCAACCTCCAGAAGCCTATGTGTCAGCCTCTGCACTACATTGTGCATTATCCTTGATGTCAAGCCTTTAACTAGTCTTTGATGAATTCGTTCTTCCTTTTTCTGCTGAGGAAATCGTCTCTCCGGCCCTGTGGAACCTCAACCCGACCTCTAGAGCTGAGAACAAATTTATCTCCAGCAAATCAAATTTCCCTCTCTGAAGAAACTGTGCGGTCCTCTGCATTGCCTCACTGGGAATAATGTGTCCCTCTTGATGTTGCATCTTCGGATCTAGAAAAATTTCTCCATATCATTTCCTCTACCCCTCACTCACTGCTTCAACTTCTGGCTTCTCCGAAAGTTGATTACTACTACTTGGAAAATTGATCTACCAAGGAAATCAAAATGCTCAAGTGTTTCTCCATCACTACATCGATCTCATATTATAATCTATTGTTGGAGCACCAATGGCCAATATTAAAACTTAATCAATTCTTAAGATAATATTTGGATCGATCAGTGTGATTTTCTATATGATTATCACCTTATCTAAATTAATATTGATTAATTAACCATATTCCCTAAGTTTATACGTAGGAAATATTTTTAAAAAATATTAATAATCTAATTGAGACACTTTTAGGTGGAATTTCTAGAAACGAGTTTTGGATTTTGGATATCTCATGTATTCTACCCTCTTCACCAAATTCCATGTCTAGAACACATTTGATGCTACAAAAACTAACATTCCCTCTTAGTGAGGAATGTGTTATAGTGTTGCACACCATGTCACAACACTCTGTCTTTGCACCACCTCCTATCACACTACTAATGTTTGGTTGTTGCTGCCCAACAACTATTTCACAAATATGATAATCGTTACTTTTGCATTGATGATGAACCTATTATACTGCTACCAACACTGCATCTGCACTACAACTTTGTTGTTGCTGCTATTCCAATATTTGCAACTGGAAAAAAAAAAACGTCAAAAATATTGAATCATTTTTTATCAGTATGATGCATCTGTCTCCCCAGTCTCTAACTTATAATAGCCTCTGCACTGTCTCTAAAGGATCTATGTTGTTTCTAACTCTACATTGTTCCACCTTCACTACTCCCAACTCTGCACTGCACTCCCCAACATCTGACTGCAACTAGTCTCTGCATCTATCACTTTGGTATACGACTACATCTACTTCCATTGATCTATCCTGTTACTGACACTTTGGCCCCCCATAGTTGAGTACTGATCCATGAGGTGGACTCCTCAAGGAACTTGCCCATTTTTAGCTCTCTGGGGATACAACTCCAAATCACCCCACCTCACTCCTAAAGGTATATGGGAAATCATAGTGAAGTATTCCTCCAACCTAGAGAATAGCATGTCGATCTTTGCTAAAGTTTCCTGTTGTTTTTGCTTCTCCTCATTGTCCTTCATTCTAAGAGGACACTGATTACTATAGTGATAGAGCTCACCACACCTAAAGAACTTGACCTTTGACATGTCCTTATTCTTATTTCTTTGCTCCACCTGCCCCTAATTTGGACCCTTAGATGTGAGGGACACATTCTCCTCCTCCTTCACCACCTTCGATTTGTTGTTACTAATGCCACTGATGGAGCTATTTATTAAAGCTCATCTCAACTCCTCCTACTGCAAATTGGCCCACGTCCAATCCCACTCTGGTAGCCTATCTTTGCCAAATATAATTTGGAAAAATATATGTTAATCCTCTAAGATGATGTTAAGTGCCAATCACACTAGCTATGATGGTTGAGGTGTTGCCCCAAAAACTAAAATTTGATCTCAGACCTCCTAAATTCTGGTAAGGAAGGGATCTATGCCTTCCCCCATCTGCATTGAGGTGCATCTAAGCTTCTATTCTAGGAACATCTTTCATTGCTCGGAAGTTCCCTGGTATAACGTGGAGAGAGCATCCCACATATCTTTAGTCATTCCCTTGGCTACTATATGTGAGACAATATGATCTCGTACTCCATCCAGGATCAACCACTTCGCTCGCGCCATCTCCTTTTTATATTCCTTCAGCTGAACTGCATCCTAGAGAACTGACACTACATTATCAATGTAGGTTTTCAGGCCATATTTGATATGGATTTATGCAAGAACACAATATAATACAAAAATAAAAATAAATGCAGAGATGCAGCAAAAAATATATATCATTTCATCAATATCAAATAATTGAAATAATCTTACAGACAGAATGTAAATAAACTAGACCGAGCGATGGTATCTTATCTATGAGAATATAAGTAGCAGCTACATGCCTATTAACTGTGTTACAATGAGGCTCAAATGCCTATTCATTATTGAGAAACAATGGAAAACCCTAAACATCCAAAAACCTAACCCTAGGAAACGAAGTGCAAAAAATATGGGCCTCGTTTGGGTAAATTAGTACATCAACGTCCCGAGGTCATAACTTTGGAATACGATCTCTGTTTGACACGCACAATACCTTGTTAGAAAGATCCAACCAAGTAATACAACTTTCGAGTGTCCAAAATCAGTCATGCACTTGTGTTGGCTCCATTTTCCCCAAAAAATGTTGTGTAGGGCCTCAAAATGGCTACAAAAGTTTAGGACCCGAAAAACTGCCAAAAATAATAAATTTTGCTACAATTAAAGAAACTAAAAAAATGAAAGAAAAAATGGTGAGTGTCCAAGTGGAATAGATGTGTGACCACTAATATCCACCTAGATCATTCCTCCCCCCTTAGGAAGCAGTGGCCCCCATTATGTTGATTTCCTCCATGAGATGAGGTAACTTATGCTAAACTTGGTCCCTAGTGAGCCATTTGCCTTGGTGGATGAGTTGGCCAACTTTCACAACCTGATATAGTTGTGTTTTTTGCGTGCAAGTGTTCTTGATCTACGTGTCCATGATCCAATTAGCTATGGCTTGTTCCATGCATTCAAGGTTTAGCTCTGTTTATGTGAGTTGTTCTGCAATGTCTAATATGTCCAGTAATGGTGGAAAGTAATGTTGAAGGCGGTCCACATTGAACATTGGGTGAAGACCAAGGAATGGTGCAATAATGAGCTCAAAGGAATTTTCCCTAATAAACTTGGTGATGGTGTATGGCCCATATCAGAGTGTGTGAAGCTTGCAGTGGGTTCCAGTGAGGTGCTCCTTCTGCAAATCTAGCTAAACTTTTTCTCCCACCTAAAACTTGTGTGGCACTCGATGTTGATAATGTCACTTATTATACTTATCATTGGCTCTATCTAATATGTCATGGAATTTTTGGTGGATGTGTTGAATGCGCTCAATGAAGATGTTTGGCTTATCAATTTCGGACTGGACATGAGCTAAATCTACCTGAGTAGATACAAATGGTATGGCGACATCAATGGGACATAGTGGTTGGAATCCCAAGCCCACCTAAAAGGGGCTATGGGAAGTTAAGGTGTGGAGAGCCCGGTTATATCTATGTTGTACATAGGGGAGGCTTTCATCCCATTTGTGTGGATGCTTTGAGTTGTATATGTGCAAAATGTGTATAATCATCTTATTGATGACCTCTGTCTAGCCATCAGTTTGGCAGTGGAAAGTTGTGGACTTAGTGAGCTTGGTGTCCATCATCGACCAAAGACTTGAACAAAATGTATTGAGGAAATTGTTGTCCTGACTTGAGATAATGGATTGTTGGATCCCAAAGTGTACCCACACTCATTCAAAGAAGAGTTTATCAATGGCTTATGATGTGATGCTATTCTTGCAGGTTATCATAATGGCCATCTTATAGAATTTGTCGACGATGACAAAAATTTTGTTGTTTCCAAGATTGGTAGAAGGAAGGTCCTACATGTAATCCATCGAGATGGATTCCCAAGGTCGACTAGGGTAGGTAGCGGAGTATATAGGCCTTGCTTCTTGATGGTCGGTTTGTTATGAAACCAACTCAAAAAATATAAGAAAAAAGAGATCAACGACTTATAAATAAGCCTATTTGAGGGGGCGAACTCCTTTACATTACATAAATGAACAATTCGTGGATGATACAAATGAAAAAACCTCCTTTTTGTATATAGGAGTCCATGGGGTCATAATATAATCCTAGGCTACCTAAAAATAATAATTTAAGGGCACAACAATAACTATAGTGGGATTTTATGGGGCACAATAATAATAATATGGGGACTACAAGGGTACAACAATAACAATAAGGGGGCTACACTAACAACAATAAGGTACTATACTAGTAATATAGGGACCTAACATGCCCCTCTCCTTCAAAAGAGTGTTGTCCTCAACGCTTGAGTAGTTCTGGATGCTTCTGTATAAAAAAATTATCCTCCCATGTGGAATCTTCAGTGGGTAAGTTCTTCCACTTGATGAGATACTCTAAAATTGATCGATTTTGTAGTTGTCAGAGTTCTTATTTCTATGACTACTTCAAGTTCCAATATTATTTTTACTTCCTCATCAAGTTCTGGAAAAAAATTTTAAACTTGAATTTTGTCACCTATAACCTTCTTTAAGCATGAAACATGGAAAATTGGGTGCACTCGGGAAGATGAAGGAAGCTCCAATTTTTATGCCATAGTACCAATATTTTGCAACACCTTGTAAGGACCATAGTACTTTGGCAATAGTTTATTATCCTTCTTAGATTACTTGAGGGACATTCGTTTTTATGGTTGTAGCCATAAAAATACCCAATCACCTACATCAAAACTTCTCTTGCTGTGATGTTGATCTGCTTGTTATTTCATTTGATTCTGTGCCAAATTTAGGTTATATTTTAAGAGTTGGAGAACTTTTTGTTTATGCTCGATGTGATCTTCCACTACTTGAACCTTAGAATTTTCTCTTAAATATGATGTGATGGATGGTGGATGGTATCCATAAAGTGCCATAAATGGGGTCATTTTTGCTGCAGTGTGGAAGGAAGTGTTATACCACCATTCAGCCATAGGTAACCACTTGATCCATTAAGCAATCTTTGTACCATAAGGAATCATTTTTCCAACTAAATGTATCATACGTACTAGGATCTTGCTGCAAATTTTGAATGAGTGTCCACACTTCTTCATCATTTTTCCATTCCTCCCTTGCTTCGGTTGTCCAATCTGGTTGGATAATAGGAATGGCACAAAGCAATGCTTCCACATCCTCATCCTTCCTTGAGAGTGCATCTTCAACAACATTTAGATTCCCTTTTTTGTAGATGATTTCAAAGTCATAACCCCACATCTTTGTGACCCATTTTTTCTTCTCTTCTGAATATAGTGTTTGTTCCAAAAATTATGTAATACTATCATGGTCATTCTTTATCTTGAAGTGTCTTCCCATTAGGTAAGTTCACCATTTCTTTAGTGCATGTAGTATTGCCAACATTTCCTTCTCATAAATAGCTTTCTATAAATACTTTCCTTTGATTGTACGACATTCGAAAGCCATGGGTCTTCCTTCTTTCATTAAAAAAACACCAATTCCCTTTCCTAAGGCATCACATTCCACAATAAAGGTTTTTGTGAAGTTTGGCATAGCTAAGACCGGTGCTTGGCACATTTCCTCTTTAAGATGTTCAAAGGCCTTAATTGCTTCAAGAGTCCATGAAATTTTGTCTTTCCTCAATAATGTTGTTATAGGTGCTGCTACTTTCCCATAATTCTTAAAAAACTTGTGATAATACCCTGTTAACCCAAGAAATCCTTGCAACTACTTTATGGTTGTGGGCAATTTCCATTCCTTAATGCCTTTACTTTTTTTAGGGTCTACCTTATAACCCTCTTGAGATACAATATGACCCAGATATTCCACCTCTTCTTGTACTCCAAAGAAACATTTGGAGGTTTTTACATATAGTTGTTTCTCCTCCAATATTTTGAGCACCATGTCAACATGTTGAACATGATCCTTCCAAGACCTATTGTAGATTAGTATATCATCAAAAAATACTAACACAAATTTTCTAAAGAATGGTTTGAAAATTGAATTCATCAACCCTTGAAATGTAGAAGGTGCATTGGTAAGTCCAAAATGCATGACCAAAAATTTATAATGACCCTCATGAGTTTGAAATGATGTTTTCAGATTGTCTTCAGTGTTCATTCTAATTTGATGATATCCTGAACGAAGATCCAACTTGGTGAAAAAACTTTCTCCATGTAATTCATCCAATAATTCATCAATCACAGGAATGGGAAATTTAACTTTAATAGTGAGCTTATTGAGCTCCCTATAATCCGAACACATGCACCATAATCCATCCTTCTTGTGCACTAATACTACTGGAGCAAAGAAAGAACTTTGACCAGGTCTAATTATACCAACCTCTAGCATTTCTACAATCATACGTTCAATTTCACTCTTTTGGACATAAGGATATATGTAAGGCCTTATGTATGGATGAACGCTTCGTGGAATCAAATGAATAGAATGATCATGATCACGAATAGGTGGGATTCCTTTGGGAGTTTCAAACACCTTGGAATGATTGTCCAATACTTTTTGGAGATCTGGAGAAATAGATTATTTTGATGTTGGAAATTTTCATGAGCATAATTGTGCAATTACGCCTTGTTGTTCTTTATTCAAATTTGTTTCCATGACATTAGTGTTAGTGTGAATTATAATTGCAAGCGTACGAAAAAAACTCACTTTAGTTGTGCATAAAAAACAACCCTAACATCAAATGTGGTTGTCAATTTCCTTAGATCTGCAGTAGGTGATCAGAATAAATGCTATGAAAAACTATATATATGCAATTAAAGACACTAAACAACAAAAATAAACAAGAGTTGCTCCATACACCTAATAGACAAGACAAGAATTGATAAAGAATTTTTATATTATGACACCTGGTAAGGGAACATAGAAAGATGTTACCAGTCCCCCTCAATGGGATGGGTTCTTGTATGTCCTTAGTGCTTTAGATCCAAGATCTCTCTTTCTTCATGGTGCATAAAACCCAGAAAAAAATGGAACTCAAAGGGAGCTCACAAGAAAAGTAGAAAAAATATGACAATGATGGAGGATCAAAGTCAGACCAAAAGCATAGATCAAAAGGTGATCACAAGGTGAAAAAAGGTAGTGAATGAATGGAAAACCCTTCTATTTATAACAAATTATGGATTTAGTCTATATATTGGTGCATAGTTAAAATATTATTAACCAAATCTAGATACAACTTACTTGGAATATTTTATTATTTTTGGTGGAGGGAAAAGGAATTTAGAATTGGTCAAATCCCTTTATTTAGAATTAATAAATAAATAAATGATTTATTTATTATTTCAAGGATGAGGTTAAGGAATAATTAAATAAATAATGATTTATTCAATTATTTATTAATGATTTAGTCAAATTTAACAAGGAATATTATTAAATAATGATTTAAATAATTATTCCTAGAAAATAATAAGATAAATAATGATTTATCTAATTAATTTTCTTGTTTTGGGTTAAATATGACCAGGAATATTAATTAAACAATGGTTTAGTTAATTATCCCTAGAGGAAAATAAAAAAATAAGGAATTATTTAATTATTCCTCATGGGGTTTCCTGTTTAGACCATAAATAACTCAATAAAATATGGGTTATTGAATTATTTCTCATAGTGAAAGAAAATTTACTATGGTAAATTCTTACATGGTTTACTTTAGTCCATCTAACAGTAACAGTTTAGATGACTAAAAATTGGTGTAACAGATTTCCCCCCAATGTGTGAGCGTTAGGAGCTAATCATATGACCGAAGTATGTTGTAAGAACACAATCACTAGACATCGAAGGGGAGTCAGAGAGAGAGAAATGTAAGACAGATTGAAGTGAGAGAGGACAAGACCCTGAGGAGGCGAGACTTACGAGTGCAACAAGTCGATTGAGTACATGTTCTAAATAAGGCGAAGGATGCATACCTACACCCGCCGAGATGACAAAGTATAAAGAATAATGGTGTGCCCAACAAAAATGGGACTGAGCTATATAGTACATGGTAGCATAAACATGGGCCACATAAAAAACATAATGGATTCCACATATATATTTTTCCTGGGAAAACAGCCAAGACTTATACAATAATATCTGAGTACATGAGATAAAATAACAACCAAAGAGGCCATGTAAAACAGGAAAGGGCTCTGAAAATATGAATGATACATGCAAACTAAAAAGGCGTTGCAAGCGACTAAGGTTGGAAACATCAAATATGTAGATATGCATCTAAGGCTATAGTAAAGAGGTCATCCGGGTGTGTGGGGGGATTCCTGAAGTGACACCCCCTCATGAGGTCTGAAACATCTCACACACACCAGGAAATCAGTGGTACAATCTATGGCATCACTGAACCATCAATTATACAGATCTTGATCATGCCATAAGGAGCTAGAACTGAGAAACAATCAATTCAGAGGGCAATAAAGGGTCCCTTTGCCTAATCTAAGGCACTGAACAAGAGTGGAAGTTGGAACCAAGGTACACCTCCCTCTAGACCTATCTTCTGGAATGAATAATTTTATGTCAACAAAAGGGGGTCCGCCATAGGTGAGGCAATGAGGAGTCCTCAACTAAGGCATGAGGGATAATAGTAGAGCGACTGATAGACTGACACTAAGGATAATGGTGGAATGGGGGGTACTGAGTAGCGGATTGACAACTTCCCTTGTTAGATCATAAAGGGCATGAATGACCTGGAAGCTACTGACTTGACTCCAGAGGGGATAGGGGACAGTATGACTGAAGGGAAAAATGTGTGACACGAGGGAGGTACAAAGCAATGAAGGATGGAAGACTATGGCGGGAGACAAAAGGGACTCGGGACAAACTCCGTGGATGCGATGATGACTCAACTTGTATGCTCTAAACAAGGGCGACAAAACATGAGTACAAGATGGTTACTCACGATGAAAATCGACATGAGCATAGACAAGTATGAAGGCAAAGTAGTGCCCCAAGTACAAGTTACGCAAGTGAAGAAATTCAATTTTGAGAAGCAGTAAAGTGACCCTTCTTGGAAAAAAGGCTTCCGGGTGAAGTGTTAAATCACCAAAAAACAAAATTTAGCTACCTAAAAGAAATAAAACGTGCATTTCAAGAGGGAAATGCTACGGGTAAAATTTCTTATGATAGAGTGCATTACAAGGGTTAGGAAGAGGGTGGCCTTCGAAATCCTTTAGAAGGTATGCCCCTTTACCCAAATCCTTACTAATGATGTAAGGTCCTAGCCATAATGAGTCAAAATTCCCATGACCGAGGACATCATGAGCCTGGTCATACACTAGAACAAGATCGCCTTCGTAAAAGGTACGAGGGTGGAATTTTCTGTCATATTGAGCTTTTGTGCACTTCTTAGCCACTTCGGTGGTTTTCAATGCAACACGATGGTCTTCAAAAGCGTGCTAAAGCATGATAAGTATTTGTTCTAATATATGGGTGTCAGGGAGAAGTTCGATGGCTAGGTGAAGGGAAGGGATTTCACACTCAATGGGTAAGACTGCCTCCTCACCAAAAACAAGATGGAAAGGAGTAAACCCAGTGGCAGTTTTAATAGAAGTTCTATAGGCCCACAAAGCAGGGAAAATCATAAGGTGCCAGTTGGTTTTTTTCTTGTTCACTTTCTGTTGAAGCATAGTTTTACGGATTTTATTGACCACTTAAACTTGGCCATTACCTTGGGGGTAATAAGAAAATGAATATTGGTGCTCAAATCCCAACAAAGAGGATAGCTCATTCCATATCTCATCTTCAAAATGTCAGCCATGGTCAGATACCAATTGTTTCAAAACCCCGAATCAAGCGATAACATGGCTAAAGAAAAAGAGGGTTGCGGTAGCTTCTGTGTTGTTGAACGTTGGCATGTCCTCAGCCCATTTGGTAAAATAGTCAACCACCAAGATGATATACTTGTGGTTACTAGCAGATATAGGTCAACACTCCATAAATTCTATGGCCCGCTTACATAAGGGAACAGTTGAGATGATAGGATGGAGGGGAGCCAGAGGGGATCGAGCCTTTGGGGCGAAATGTTGGCAATTGGAACAATGTTTGACTACTTCAATGCAATCATCAAAGAGAGAAAGCCAAAAATACCCAGCGTGCATGATTTTATAGGTAGTAGTGAGACCGGAGAGGTGGCCACCACAAGCGCCACTATGGTAGGCATTAAGGACTTTTCAGCTTTAGCGTGCATGAGACAATGATGAAGGACAATATCTACATCGCGAAGATAGAAGTCATCACCAATGAGAAGGTAGCGGGGTACCTGGTGTCGGATACGTCATCGAGAATCGTGATCAATATGGAGGGAAAAATTTTGGGTCTGCAGATAAGTGAAGATTTTTCCATACCAAGGGTCATTCGAAGTAATGGCAAACAAATTTTCATCGGGAAAATCATCATTAATTGGTGTATCTCGCGTACCGATAGGTAAGTCAGAAATGATTTCAGCAAGGGCTAAACCTTTCTTACACTTTCGTGTGACAAATTCAAGATTGAATTCCTGAAGAATAATGATCCAATGGGCATACTTCCCATTGATGATCCATCAACTCAATTAGAAGGCCATAGGGTTGGAATTAGTCATGACCTTGGTGGAACGCATGAGGATATAATGACGAAGTTTGTGGATTGAGAACACAACATCCAGCGCCAATTTCTCTTCATGTGAGTAGGACACAGGGGGGCCTACAAAGTTATTACTGACATAATATATAATATGCTCGATTCCACTGTCATCTTCCTGAATAAGGACCCCAGCGACCGAGTGGGTGGAGGATAAGATGTACATGATGAAATCCATATCAAATTTAGGAGGAATAATCAAGGAAGCGGAGGTGAGAGCATGTTTCAGGGCATCAAAATAATATTGAGCATAGTCATCCCATACAAATGGAATGTTAGATCTGAAGAGTCTAAGGAACCCATGCGCGGTGGTGGCATAGTCAAGTACGAACCGATGAAGGAAATTAGCTTTTCCTTGGAGCCTTTGTAACTAGCATAAGGTATGAGGAATAGGAAGCTCAAGAATGGCTTGAACTTTCAAGGGGTCAAGCGTATACCATCTTTAGACACAATGAAGCCTAGAAGATGGCCAAAAGGAACACAAAAGACACACTTTAGTGGGTTGAGGTGGATATTATACTTGCGACATCGGAGAAAGATGGTACGCAAATTATGGAGGTGTTGCACCCAATGTTTAGAATGTGTAGTGAGTTCATCTAAATAAGAAAGGATAATATGAGCCAGGCCATGAAAACAGTATGACATGGCCCACTGAAAAGTGGCTCCATCATTCTTAAGGTAGAACGTCATGACCCTATAATAAAAGGTTCCCCACAGACTAATGAACGCAATTTTAAGCTGATTAGCACGAAAGATAACAATCTGGTTGTATCCAAAGACACCATCCATGAAGGATAAAACCTCATGCCCTACACACTTGTCAATGATTTGGTCAATGAATGGTGTGGGGAAGTTGTCTTTGGGACAAGCTTTGTTCAGGTCGTGAAATTTAGTGCAGAAATGGATGGTGCCTTATTTTTTGAGAACGGGAACCAGATTGGACACCCAAGTGGTGTATTCAATGGGATAGATAAAACCATCCTACTTGAGCTTATTGATTTCAGCTTTGAAAACCTCTCGTCTGGAAGAATTAATGGGTCTCAACTTTTGAAGGACATGATTGGCATTGGTCCATGTATCGATATGGTGTTCGACAATGGCGGGATCAAGTCCAAGCGTTTCTGAATAGGACCAGGTGAAAACATAGAGGAATTCCTTAAATAGCTTATTGTAAGCCTCAATTTCTTCCAGGGTTCATTGGGAACCCAAGGTAATGTTTTATTTTACCCCTGGTTTGTCAGAAATGTTACTTTTAATGGTAGGAGAAATATTGGCCATATTTCCTTCTTTGAAAGCATCTCATTCAGGAATGGGATTTTTAAACCAATCAACTTCATCAGGAATGAAGTCTTTTGATTCCACTGCATATTGGTCATGGGACTACTGTGGGAGGAAGTACGTACGGTGGTGCATATCATCCCAAAGAAAGTCAGGGGTGGTCATAGCTTCCATAATGTCTTCATCTGAATGGAAGATGGGGTGATTGGTGGAAGGATGGCCACATGATGCGACAAAGCTACCTGACTCATCATCGTGAGAAGTGAGGTTCACATGAGTATCGTCAAGGAGGGTGATAGAAGGACAAGTAGATGAAGAATCTACCGATGTGAAGCCCAAGGTGGCCACTGAAGGGAGGTAAGGAAAAACAAAAGAGGATGCCCCAAAGGGGTCTTCCACCGTGGATCTCATAGATGATGATATGTAGAGGATAGTGGCCGAAGGCTCTGTCATCTTGACATTGGGAGGGGGTATGTAAATGGGAGTGGATGCTTCCTCTGAATCTAACAAAGCAAAACTTGCAAGTAAGGGAGAGGTGTACTCATTGCGCTTGGCCTCGAATTGGAAAACCACTTCCAAGCAGGTGTAGAAGTCGTCAAGGTGGGGACAAAGGTGAGTATAGTGGCCATAGAAATCACACAAATCATAAGGGTGAATTGTGTGCAAATTCTTGAGATTCGTGGCTGAATCTAGGAAAGTAACATGGAATTTTTGGATATCAAACTCAGGAAACGCTTCGTTGACCATGGGTTTGATGCGAGGAAATTCAGGACAATTATGGGTGGCATGACCGACAACATCACACAAAGCACATGGAGGTGTACACTTAGGAGGCTTAGGAGGAGTAGGTGTTATATGGGTAGCCTTGTCCTTAGGTGCCTTTTTGCGGGCTTTTCCCCTCTCACCCAAGGCTTTTGCAACAGTAGTAGATTCCTGTTGAGGTGGTTGAGGCTCAAAAGCAAAGGGAGGGGTCATAGCGACCGGTTGAACTGGGGTCCAAGTATTGTAAGGTTTGAGCTAAACAAGTAGGGGATTGGCTAGGGGATCAATGTACCCAAATGGGATCCCCAGGGTCATGTTAAGAAGGGTCAAGGTAGCCATAACAGGTACCGAAAATACTCTGGAAGGAGGAGCAAGAAACAGTATCTGACTGGAGGGGTAATTGCTAGGAAAAACAACTCCCAGATAGTTAAGGCTACGGGGAAACATTATAGGAGGAAAAATAGGATCAGGGACACTAGCTGCTGATGAAGGGCCTTGAGGAGGAGGTCTGGAAGGTTGAGTTGAAGTACTAGGAGCAAGTTGCAAAGGGCGAGGTTGCTGACTAGTCAAACTAGAATGTTTGAGGTCAGATCAAGATGATTGCATCATGAAAACATTCGATGCAATAGGGTCAGAGATAGGAGGGGGGATACCAAGGAATGAACCAAGCAAAGAAGAATATTTATAGACTCTGAGTGAGACACTGGTCAAAGGTTCAACTGCTTGTTTATTGTCCAGCGAAGAAATAATGGACTCTAGAGAGGTATAGGACTTCGATTCGTAATATGTTAACTGATCGATAGTGACGATATTTCTGTTGTGAGGAAAGAACATATTATGGTGAACTGCAGATGGGACAACAGACATCACATAAGTGTAGCTACGACCCAGTATAATGTTGTAGTCTAAGGGGGCATCAATGACTTCAATGTCAACACAAACAGTTTTTCCCGCAAGAGTAATAAGACAATTGTGGAACATGCCAAGGGGTTAGGAATAGTGACCATCCCAAGCACGGAGGGTGATAGTGGAAGGGGATAACTCATGTGATCCTAGCTTCTTCCAAACATAAGTGGACATCACGCAAGTGGATGCCCCCTCGTCAATCATACAACAAGAGACATTGGCATTCTGGATCTTGACAGGTATTTGGAAGGCGACGGATGCAGGAAGGGGTGGATGTTCTGACTTGTCAACATTGAAGACAATAAAATGATCATCTGAAGGATCCAAAATTCCCATAGAAATTAGTAGATATTTTCATTGTGAAGGGCACGACTAGAGGACTTCCAACATTGACATGGCGGCAAGGGGTTGCACCAAGTCATCTACTATACTGTATGTGTGGGCGGATTTACCGGAAGCAGTGTTTCGTCGCAATGGTCCCTTAGGGATCTTGGTATGTACCTCTGCCTTGGGCTGAGGGATCTGTAAAGGACCATTGGGTGTCAAAATTAGCTCTATAGGACTTGTAGACAAGGGCTCGGTTGCGGATGAAGTGGAAGGCTTGGTGTACTGGCACAACCGAGTCTAAAGGTTGAGATCGACAGTATTGTCCTGGTCAGTGTTAATCATGCGGATCTAGTAGACAGAGGTACCAGATGGAGGAGGTTGAGCGGTCACCTGACCTTCAGGGTGTTGGGTAGCCACATATCCTTGCTGGGGGAAAGGATTAGTAAACACAACTGGTTGAGTAGGTGAAGCATTAGGAGGAACTAAAGTAGAGGCTTTCTATCCTTGAGATATTGCTTGAAATTCCCACATTTGACACATCTAAGGTAAAAGGGGACAACCATCAGTAAAGTGACCATGGACACCGCAACAAGAACAAGGCTTATTTGTGTGAAGAGGCCTGTTCTTCTTAGGATGATAGGCCTGTTGCTGGGTTTCAGTGTTAGATATATTCCCTTAGGGATTGTTTCCCGGATTACCTAGATTAGGTTGGTTTTGGTTACCTTTCCTCTTCTTTTTGGAAGTGGGAGGATTAGTCGCACTCTATTGCGCATACACCTGACCCTAGGGGGGTGATTGTTGTTTTGGAGCTTGAGAAGGCATGGGAGGATAAGGTGCTTGTGCTGGAGGAACTAGAGCATCAAGATGTTGATATGGATAGTAAGGAGGTTGAGCAAAATTACGATAAACAGGTTGGGAAAAATCAGGCCTTGGCATCGGAGGATGCGGTTGGGCAAAGGCGTGAGGCATGCCGTGTCCTGGATACATGCTGCCGGGAAGGGGGAAAGTGCTCGAGGAGTTTGCCCCTCCTCGAGGGAAACCATAACCCATAGGAGGATGAGTGTACGGATGTGAAATGGATCCAACGATACCATCAGTAGCGTGATATGCCCTCGGTGTGTTGGCACCACCAGGTCTAGTGATATCAAGTAACACGTTATAAACATAACTAGATTGCGCACAGATCAAGTCATATTTCAACGCAACTTGGAGGGCATCTTCCTCAGTCTAAGGAAAGTGAGACGTGACATATTTACCAATAGAGGGAAAAACGGATCTAAGAAACCAGTCCATGTAGACACAGTCTTCAAAAAGAGGGGCCCGACATAGGCTCTTCCTTCTGCACCATTCTTGAATATGGTCGGATAGGCAGGTGGCAGAAGTTTGACAGAAATGGGTCAAAATTTTGATACCGGTGTCATAGCGAAGGGGAAGTTGGAAGTAGGACATAAATGCCTTTGTAAGAGTCGCAAAAGTAGTATTATAGGCAGCGGTCTGGTCGAAATACCACTTGGAAGCTTCTCCAGCAAGCGTATGCTAGAATAACCGAAGAAAAACAGAGTCATCAGTGATAGAATTGGACGAACACCACATGTGGTGTTGTGGCTCATTTGCAATATCCTTTATTTTAAATTTTTGAAAATTAAAAAAAAAATGGAAAAATATATAAAATATGTGTTAAAGTATAGCTTTCTCATAGTTTAACTAAAATTGTAATGTTGTTGTAAATTTAAAGTTCCACACTTTGAATAATATGTGAAAGTGGGTCCCAATGCTTTGGTTAAGGTTTGAGCAAGTAAGCAAGCGACATCCAAGGATTTTCTTGTCAGAGGATAAAGGCGGCAACCCGTGGGCACTTTCAACACATGGGTTAACAAGGAGGGTGCCTCCACAGTTGACCCCATTGACTGATCAGATGATCATGATCGTCGATCTAGATTTACTAGGGGGGTAGGGCCCCGATGAGCACTTCGTACCCCAGAGGTCTCTCGCAGTGATGTAAGCTACTGGCTGGTGACAACTTTCAGCCATGTCACGGTACTGTTTAACATTCTTTAGCGTATCAAATCAACATTTAATTCCTAGACCTCGCGTCATCTATTTTAACTTTTTTTTCTTCCACAAAGTTAAATGTTATTTCTATGTATTTTTCAACCTAATTGCACCATTGTCTTCAATAATTGTCTATCACCCCATCATTTTTTGCCACCCTGAGCAGCATCATGGCTAAACGTTCATCCCTTTCCAACTCATCCAGTCATATTCCTCTCATGGACACTGAGAGGGATATCCAAGATATTGTTTTCTCTCTAGAACACCTTCCTTTTTATCAACAAGTATGTCTGAATGACAAATCATTTCCTATTTTTACTACCATAGCCAAGTCAGGTGTACTATCTACATGTATCCCTAGGACTCATATTTTTCCTGAGTTTGTGCACTAGCTGGTATATGTTATGTAACCTGGTAAATGTTTTGTAATGAATTTTCTAGGAGAGAATTTGTTACAAGTCTCGGCCCAATTAATTCATTGAGCTTTATGTTACCTAAAGTCGGAATATTATGTTCAATTCACTAACGAATCATTGGTAGCGCATAATGATAATCTTGCAGGTCATGAATTCACTCAGTTCGCCTTCTTTCTAAGGCCAGACATGAAGCGGTTTGCACCAGAAAGTAAAAAGTTTTCCATAGAATTATTTGATGTAGAATTTCGGCCAGTGTTGAGGTGTATATCAATCATACTAGGAAAAGAGGACGACAGCATAATTGACAAATCAATTCTAGGACTATTTGCATTGATGATGAAGTCGGGAGTAGTGCTTGATATTCCTTCTTACTGGTAGGAGGTCATAAATACTCAACTCATGATTTTATCACTCACTGGGTCATTTAGGTTTCCTTATCTGATCATTTATCTTTTTTTATATCAAAATGTGGAAGAATTCTTGCATTTGGGGTTAAACATCATGGATATAAATAAAAAGAGGCAGTCAGTAGTGTTTTGGACTGATGTAGTAAGGGAGGAAAAAAATTAGGAGGGTCTCTTTGATTTTTCAAATCATTTCATGTCTACTGCATATAAGATTTTGAATGGGGTTTCTCCCCCATGTTTCTTGCCAAAGGCTCAAGAATTTATGTTGTTGGGTACAAATTGTAAATTTGGAGATTGGTATGTTTATGAAGATTACTCAAAGATTAGACTTTATGGGGCTGGGATATAACCATATAGACTTCCCACATTTTTTCCTATTAGATTATTTGCCTTAGAATTCATTAGGCAGAGTTTGAATATTGACCAAATACATTTTGTACCTATGAAAAAGAGTCATATGTTTAAATTACCTATGTTGGTTGGTCCGTTTATAGTCAACATGAGACAAGCAGCTGATGAGGTTAATAAGATGTTAGATGGTATGCACTTGTTTTTAGGATATAAATGGTCTTACGACCCTCATAAAGTAATTTCAAACAAGAGAGTTGAAAATGGTTACTCAGCATTTGTTCATGAAAGTAAACTTGACATAGATAATCTAGCCAATAAGGGTTTTGCGAGTTATGTTGGTTCTAATATACAGAATCTTATCATATCTGAGAAATCAAGCAAGAGGAATAAAGAGGTAGTTATAGATTCTAAAGATGAGGAGTTGTTGAAGCCTAGAAAATCTCTGCTTCAAACATCGGGGAAAACCACCCGGTCGGGACCTTAAGCGGCAGTAATCCTTTTGGTTTTGGTATAATGAGTAACTCATAGCTGATTAAAGGACGATTTCACTAACTAAATGGATTGGTTGGATGGGTGGAAATGATTCAAGTGCTGGAAATAAAACTATCTAATTAAACTAAATGCTGATAAAGAAATTCTAACACTAACCCGGGTAATTATATGTGAATACAACTTAAGATTGTTCCAATTTAACAATAACCATGAAAATGTATTATTATTTAAATTGAAATGTGCAGAAACAAAAAAAGATAACTCTGTTTAAGTGTAGCAATTAGCAAATACTATAATACATTCATCATTGTATACCATCTACATATACACTTATGAAAGATAACATTTCAATTATACTCAGAAATGATATATAAAAGGAAGCGTTGTGAAAACAAATATATATAAATGATAGCAATTTCAAAGCGAATATCATAAGACAAAAGAAATCAACAGTGAAAGGATAGAAATACCTCATTCATCTTGAAGACTTTCAAATGCAATGTGATACTCTAATCCAATAACTTTGATGCAAAATCAAATTCAAAGGTACATAAATGCAACACTTCAAAGATAATTCCGCATGAAAATCACCAGATGTGATCCTTTTTAAAAATATATAAGACAATGGAGTACAGAAATGCAATCTCCAAGTCAAAAATATTAAAAGATCGGGACCTTCTCATTACATAGAGGTTTAAATACCTACTTAACAAATAAATAGTTTATTACAAAATTGAGGATTAGGTTCAATGGCCAGTCTTTATGAGCTAAAATATGATGAAATTAAAACTAAATCTATCTATCTATAGACTTGATCTTTCAAAGCTTCAGGCATCTGTTATAGTTTTGAGAAGTCTTGATTGACAGTATTAGAAGATTATTGTCTGAAAAGACAGAGTCGGCAAGCGTAGGAGCAATCTTCTCTGTAGCATTGATGATACAATTAAGCGCACTGTGCTGACTGTGTGGCTTCACCAAGTACATCTAGTATGAGTCCCAATTCAATCTTGTTAGCCCTTGGATAGATTTTGCTCTTTCTTCTTCCTTTTGCCTCCATTCTGCTTGCAGTTGATGTGCTTGTGGGAGATATCCTGGAACAGTTTCAGGAATTAAATTATCATTTACACAATCTGTAAGAGTGTTTGCCGCTGTATCCGCCTCCTCTGCTACCTTTTCTGCTCTTTTGATTTGTGCATTTTCCTTTATTTGAGCTTATTGCTCTATTATTAATTTTGCAATTTCATCTTGATTTTGCTTCACCATTTTCT
This sequence comes from Pinus albicaulis, assembly GCA_034641835.2. Taxonomy (NCBI): domain Eukaryota; kingdom Viridiplantae; phylum Streptophyta; class Pinopsida; order Pinales; family Pinaceae; genus Pinus; species Pinus albicaulis. The sequence goes on from CM076575.1 coordinate 1,409,174,367, forward strand.
CATATCATACTTTAGCCAAAGTAGTTTCTTTTTATCGATTTGACCTTTCGCAGTAATTTTTCTCTGTGCCGAACACGCTCCACATCTTTTTCCTTACTTAGCATGAAGCGCCTTGAATTTGGTCAATGTTTCCTCATTTTGTCTTACAGTTATTTCAAGTCTTCTTCAACTCCCGACTTCTCTCAAGAAGAGCTTTATGTTTCTATGAGAACTCTTGATCTCCAACAGCTTCTTTAGTAACTTCTAAAAGTTCTATAGAGGATAATTTTGGCAAACTTACATACCTTATCTTGTGGTAGAAACTGTGTCAATTTTCCCACTTGGATATTTGAACTTGTGAACAACGTCTGAAACATCCTTTTTTTGGTACTATCCACTCGTGTTTGATTTTCTTCAATGGTTCATCTCTTTTGGTCCATTCCTGTGTGCATTCTGACAAATTCGCATGTTCTCTAGAAAATTCTTCCATAAATTGCTTGTTGTAAGTCGCCTGAGGTTCCGGCAACTTATACATCAGCTTCACATCTTCCGTGGTGAATGACCCGATTAGCTCTTCAGATGGAGTCCTAAATTTCCTGTCTGAAATATCGGTGCTGTCCAGCACCCATCTCACCATGTCTGTATATGGGAGAATCCTTGGCCTTGCCACTATTCTATGCAGAAATGAGCAAGCCAGTTCCCTAAGGGTTGCCTCAGACGTATTACTGGAACCTGCTGTAGCTACAACTTTCATCACCACAGGGTTTTCTTCCTCTAGCAGATTATACATTCCTTCCCAAGTGGATATACCGGCATCCTTATTACAAGCGGTGTCTGCATACAACGAAGCCATTTCTTTGTTTTCAGAACTCGAGCTCTTTTCCTTCTTACCCATAGTGTTTAGTGGAAGCTTTGTATAGACGTTTGCTCCTTCGTGCCTGCATTTTACGAGTAAATGAGAGTAATGGCATAAGAAAGGTGATGAGACTGTTTTAGATGTGAAAGCGGATGAAATATAATATTTTAATCGTGAAACGACTTTCAATTCAAACACAATCTCATTTACCATTAATTTTCAATCCAATCATTTAATTTAATCATTAAAGCGCATAACAGATTTGATATATGGGAAGATTGCCTTGGGATAGCGTGCCTACATGAATCTTCGACATTGCGATCTGCGATTTTCTGCGCAATATCGCAACATCACAATGTCGCAATATCGCAAAATGAAGTCATTGCAGTTATGTAAATAGCGCAAAAGCGGAAATTGCGCAATAGCGCAAAAGCGCATATCGCAAAATCGCAAAAGCGCATATCGCAAAATCGCAAAAGCGCATAATTGAAAAGAGCGCAAAAAATATTCATTAATCACTTATGTTTTCTACGCTATGCGATCTATGACCAATGCGTTTGTTGTATAGGCTTTTCGGGTCGCATTATCGCAAAAGCGCAAAATCGCATTTTCCGTTTTATAAAAGATATACACCATTTTGCTATGGATGCGCTATCTTGTTTAAAGAGCAATTTTATTATAATCTATCATAAACTTAACTGTTTCTTAATGTTCTTTCTAAGGGATTTCTATAAGTTTATGATAGAAAGTTTTATTTGAAAAGGAAAACAAATCCTAATTGCTTTTTTGGATTTTTTAACTAAGGGTCCCCATTTATTTAGTATCATTACTAATATTAAATAAAAAGGGGGGTTGTTGCTGGCCACAACAATTGGCGATTCACTGAAAGAAACAGTTATCTCTAAAAAAATAAAATGAACACTATATCTTTAGTAAGTAAAGATTTTTAAAGATAATGAAAACTATCTTAGGATAATTCAAATAAAATGTAACTATGAAAAAAGAAATAAAAATCATTTCATAATTTCTTTCTAATTCCTTAAGAATAAAAACATTTTGGGTTATCTCAAGCTTTGATTGGTGTTAATAATGAAGTAAGTGGTTCTCTCCAAGTTTTGGTTTTATAATATACTCTATTGTCATAGGTATTGCCTCTGCTGCCAGCAAACTTTCATAGTCTCGACAGGGTTACCTTTAAACCATTAACCATTCATTGTCCCATCCAATTAAAATTATGACCTTTTAAAAGATAAATTCATAAGACCTATTATCTCATGTTTTTGTCTTTTATTTATTTTTATTTTAAGAGCCATTGTTCTGGTTTGGCAGCCAGTTAATAACAATGCCATTCACTAGTTATAATTAAACTGAACAAGCTGGCTCGTGATGAGACCCCTTGTCTTACATTTATAAGCCATTACCCTGTTTTGGTATGCAGTATTGGTAATGTCAGTTTTATTACTCCTTATGAACATGGTAAGTCGGCTCGCAATGAGACCTCTTATCTCTTAAAATTTTCGTATAATTTCTTAGAATTATATTCTAAAAAATCACAACTTAAATGGATGGGGTGAAATAGTTTTATCCTTAAGAATCAATGGATGACAATTTTCAGAGTTTTTTGAGTTCCAAAACTTTGAAAAAATCTTTACTTTGATAGATAACCTTTCTCTGCTTAATAAACTTATAATGATTCACATTCTTCTCAAGTTTTCAAAAGATCATGTAAATGATTGAAATGATATTTCAAAGTTTAACATCTTATTTTAAACTATTCAAAAACTGTGATCATTACTTTAAAATTTCTTATTTACAAAAAATAAATATTTATAATATTTCTCTGAAGAAATCTTCTTAAATAGTAAACAGTCAATCAGAGACTCATAAACAACCTTTATTTGCAAAAACAAAAACAATCAAAAACCTTGCAGAAAGAAATATGTACAGTTTAAGAAGGGGTTACCTCCTTATGAAAAGAATTTCTTCAAGATAAGCCCATTTACAGGAAGAGATTCTCTCTTACCTGTTAGATCTTGGAGTATGAATGTATTTGAGCTTATCTTCTCAACGATCTGAAATGGTCCAAGCCACATTTTCTAAAATTTGGTATGTTTACATTTTTCTTCGTGTGCTTTATCCCATTTCAAAACGAGATCACCAATTGACAAAATTTTTGAGCCAGTAGAACTTGCATCAAAAGAAGATTTTACAAGCTGTTGATGTTTTTCATGAGTAATTTTTGCTTTATTCCTATTTTCTTCTAATTTAAGGATTTGATCATATCTCAATTGAATGGATGAAGAAGGATTTTCTTCAATAAACTGTACTAGGGCTAATGATGGAAGAGTTAAATTTGATGGTATCACAGCTTCTTTTCCATAAACCAGATTGAAAGGTGAAGTCCCTATTGAAGCTTTTTCAGTGATACGATCAGCCCATAACGCAAAGATTAAAGATTTGTGCCAGTTCTTTTGATTTTGATCAACGGTCCTTTTAATGATTTTGATAAGGTTTTTATTAGTGGATTTAGCCAAACCATTACCTTGTGGATAATAATTTGCTGAATATTTTAATTTAAAACCTCTTTTGACTGCAAATTCTATTAAACTATTTCCAGAGAAGTAAGATGCATTATCAAAGACAAGAGCTTGAGGTACACCAAACTTGGTTATGATGAATTGATCTATGAAATCAATAATTGCATCAGAATTGGCTACCTTCAACGGGATTGCCTCTACCCATTTTGTAAAGTAATCAGTTGCAGTAAGGATGTACTTGTGCTGTTTGGAAGAATGAAGTACTATCTCACCAATAATGTCAAGCCCCCATTGTTCGAATGGTTGCTCAATAGTCACTGGTTGCAAAGGAAAAGCTGGTTTCCTTTGTCTTCCACTTGCAGTTTGACAAATTCTGCACTTCCTTACGTAATCATGCATATCTTTAAAAAGGGTAGGCCAGTAATAACCAGCACGAATTATTTTGTGAGTTGTGGTATCACCTCCAAAATGACCTCCTGCTGGTCCATCATGCAATTCCTGCAAAATCTTTTCAGCTTCAGTCTTTTCAAGACATCTTAATAAAATTGAATCATATTTTTTTCTAAATAACACATTATCAATGATCTCATATTTAATAGCCTTTAACCTTAAAGCGCGTTTACTCTTATAGCTGAGATTAGAAGGAGCATACCCATTTTTCAAGTAATAGATAAGATCAGCATACTGAGATCCGGAATCTGTAACATTTATCTGACTTACTTGAATATCTTGATTTGATTCTTGATTTTCTAGTATGTTATGAGCTCCTGCCAATAATCTACAAAAACCTTGTCCTCTAACAATCTTAGCTGGTTTAATATCAATATCATATTCTTGCAAGGCTGTTACCCAGTTAGCTCTCTTTTCTCCTACTTCTTTTTGAATTAATAATTGCCTCACTGCAGAGAATGGGACAATGATTCTTGTATGTGTTTTCAAGAGAAAAGGTCTGAAATGTTTGATTGATTTAAACACAGCAAAGGCTTGTTTTTCAACATCGGAATAATTGAGCTTAGCTCCTTGCAGATTTGAGCTAAAGAAAGAAATTGGTGCTTCGATTTCTTGATCATTGAGTTGTGTTAAAACGGCTGCATAGGATGTTTCAGTGGCCAGAGTATACAAAGTAAAATCTTTAGAAAAATCCGGGGTATTCAATACTGGTGCATTAATGATCGCTTGTTTGATTGCCTCAAAAGCTTCTTTTTCTTTATGCGTCCATTTGAATATTGAATTCTTCTTGATCATATTTTGCATAGGTAAAACAATAAAAGAAAAATCAGGAATAAATCTTTTAACAAAATTGATCTGTCCAAGAAATGATTGCATGGATTTTTTGTTATGCGGTAAAGAAATATCAGAAATTTCTTTCACTCTATCTGGATCAATATATATACCATATTTTGACACAACAAATCCTAAGAGTTTTCCTTCATCTAAAGCAAATAAATGTTTCTTTGGATTTAAGGAAATACCAAACCTTCTACATCTTTCAAATATTTGTTTTAAATCATGTAGATGATTGGTTCTCTTTTTTAAAAATACTGTTCTGTCATCAAGATAAACAACAATTGATTTATTGATCAGACCTTTAAATGCTATGTCCATGGCCCTTTGAAAAGTTGCTCCTGCATTTATTAGACCAAAAGGCATTTTCTGATAAGCATAAGTTCCCCATTTTGTTCTGAAAGTTGTTTTCAATCTATCATCTGGATGAACTAAAACTTGATTATAGCCCGAAAATCCATCGAGAAAAGACATAAGTTCAGAACCAGCTACCTTTTGAAGTATCTATTCCATGGTTGGCAATGGGAAATTGTCTTTTAAACATGCCTTATTTAAATTTCTGAAATCAATACAGATTCTTATATCACCATTCTTCTTCCTTACAGGTACCATATTGGAAACCCAATTGGAGTGCCTGACTGGAAAAATGATTTTGGCTTTTAAAAGTTTATTAAGTTCAGATTTGATTTGACTTTCGAGATTTGGATGAATCTTTCTCAACTTCTGTTGAACAGGTTTAATATCAGGAAGCATTGGAATTGTATGTTGAAATGCTATGTCCATGGCCCTTTGAAAAGTTGCTCCTGCATTTATTAGACCAAAAGGCATTTTCTGATAAGCATAAGTTCCCCATTTTGTTCTGAAAGTTGTTTTCAATCTGTCATCTGGATGAACTAAAACTTGATTATAGCCTGAAAATCCATCGAGAAAAGACATAAGTTCAGAACTAGCTACCTTTTGAAGTATCTGTTCCATAGTTGGCAATGGGAAATTGTCTTTTAAACATGCCTTGTTTAAATTTCTGAAATCAATACAGATTCTTATATCACCATTCTTCTTCCTTACAGGTACCATATTGGAAAACTAATTAGAGTGCCTGACTGGAAAAATGATTTTGGCTTTCAAAAGTTTATTAAGTTCTGATTTGATTTGACTTTCGAGATTTGGATGAATCTTTCTCAACTTCTGTTGAACAGGTTTAATATCAGGAAGCATTGGAATTGTATGTTGAATAATCGAAGTATCATACGTTTTTAAATCATCATAATTCCACGCAAAAACGTTTTTATACTTGTTGAGAAGTTTAATGAACACATTCCTTTCCTCTGGTGTTAAATTGAGTCCTAAATTAACGTTTTGAGGTTTAGAATCAGAACCGAGATTCACTAATTCAAACTTAAAAGTAGAACTTTTCAGTTTAGCATTAGTGACTTTCTTGAATCTATCTTTAATGTCATATAAATCTTCTAATTTAACAACAGATTTTGGAATGGGGTTTTCATTACCTTTTGAAGCAATTTGTAAATCATGATCATCTTCGTCAATAATTTGCTCATCATATGATTTCTCTAAAGTCATGAAATTTAGAATATCTTGATCATGATAGAATACTCTCCAATTTGTAACATTATCTCGGACTGATGGACGAAAAATCAATTCTACAGAAAACCTATCAGGACTGCAATCTTCAGCAGGTAAGAGTTTAGATGCAACATTAGCTAACAAGTCAGCTGATGTATTATGATTCCTAGGAATAGGAGAAATATTGAATGCTAAAAAATGAGTGGTGAGATCTTGTACTAGGGTTTGATAGTGTTTAAGATGTCCTGAAAGGCAATGAATAGTATTCCTAACTTGTTTTATGACAATTTCGGAATCACTAAAGACTTTCAAGTATTTAACATCTAACCCTATAGCTTTATAAAGTCCTTGAACCAAGGCTTCATATTCTACGGTATTGTTAGTACACTCAAATTCTAACCTACATGACAGCATGGTTTTCTCCCCATCTGGATCAATTAAAATGCATCCTGCTCCAGCTCCATCACTAGACTTCGATCCATCAAAATATAACGACCAAAATAAATATTTGTCTATTGGCTTATTTACAATTACATCAGAAATATTTACAATTCTGGAAGAATCAGATTGTGAAAAATTTTCTATCTGAGAAACAAAAGTATTTACAGAAAAAGGTGATTGAGGAGCTTCGAAGTTTCCAAGAAATGATTCAGCAGAATAACCTCCAAGAATATTGTTGTTGAATGCCACAGGCTCATTAGGTTGTTCGAATTCAGTGACAATGTGCGTCATATGTTTTTCTCATTCAATTTTAATTTGATTTGGTTTCCCTTTGTAGGGAAGCCACATATGCGAATAATCAATTGAGATATATCCATTAAGTTTCGCAGACCAGTCCCTGCTCAAGATTAATCCATAGAATTCAGGAATATCAGCAATCAAAATATCAATTCTTTGGACAATCCTAGGATCGGAGGCTAATCTGATAGTAACTGAATTCATTTCTCCTACCACTTGGACTTTAGAGCGATCCAACTGAACGATATGAACTGCTGATTTCTGTGGTTCGATATTCAATTTAGCACAGACAGAAGTAGGAATTATATTGGAGGAAGCTCCAGAATCAATCAAACAATTGTGCAGATTTTTATTGTACATCTCATAAGTCAAAAGAAAAGGAGGAGTTTGAGAATTTGACTTTTCCCCAATGAGCACAGTATCAGTAGCATCTACCTTATCTGGTGGCTTACCAGTTCCTCTCGCTGCTTTTGCAACTACACCGCTTAGTAAAGGAGCAATTGGTGTAGCGTTTAATTCTTTCAATAACAACTTTTGCTGGTGTTTTAGTTTGCTAAGTTCATGTAAGGAAATATTAGCTTTGATCTTTTTCATGTCCTCGACAATGTTGTATTCCATAGGATCTGACACTACCAAAGTCTTTGTTGTTGATGTAGGAGGATTAGAAGAGGATGGCTGATTTTGAGTAGGTAATGGAGAAGTTTTCTTTACAGGGGATTTGTCTTTGGTACTTGGAGTTGTAATTTTCTTTTTAGGAACTGTTTGCACTGGTTCCGCTGTGGATTTACTCCTAGTACTTACAGGCATAGCTTATTCACTATCAGAATTAGGGAGAATGAAATCCCACATTCCATTCAATTCAGCTATTTCTTCATTTTCATTTTCTTCATCTGATACTATAGATATATCTTCTTCCTCTTCCTCTTCTTCTGATTCTGCATTAGAGATTGCATTAGGAGGTTTAGATTCAACTTGGTTTCTTCTAAAATTTCGGAATGGTTTCTTGGTAGAAGTTTCAGCCACTTGTTTTTTAATTTCAGCCATTTCATTTGACATGGTTTTAATAACTTTCTGTAAACCTTCCATGTCGTATGGATCTTTGGCCTTTTTCTTTGAATCATCTTTGAAGCTGACTTTCTTTGATTTCCTTTCCTCTATAGCATTTTTCTTTTCCAGAGAAGTAATTCGTTTTTCCACTGCAATAGCTTCTTTCATATTCTCAGCTAATGTAGGCTTTGCAGCTCTGTCCACGAAAATTGCTATGTTTCAGGGTAAGGCAGTTATGTACCATTCAATTCTAACTTGTTCACTGGGTTGTGAATCTGTATGAATTTTGTTCAAGAGTTTTTTGAATCTAGCATTGAATTCTTTAATGGGTTCCTTGGGTTCTATCTTCAAATTTGAGAGATCATTGAGTAAAGTTGCAATTGAACGGTCATCTCCAAATTTGGTCAAAAAATGATCTGCAAAAATGTCCCAACTTGTTATGGATCCTGATGGTAATGAAAAGTACCATGATCCTACTACTCCATGAAGAGTATAAGGGAATAATCTAACTACAACATCTTCATGTATGACTCCATTCAAATTAATAGCCAGCATAAAGTTATTGATATGTTCTTCAGCTTGAATGTTAAGATCTGGGCTAAACTTTGGAAGTCATTTTCCAGGATTGTCTGGTAAATCATGTAAAGGTGCAGCCATGTTGACTGCCCCTGGAGTAGACCATGGTCTCTGTGCCATTATTGGAACAACTATCGGAGGGATAGTAGAAACTGGTGGTGTTTGAATAGAAATTGTTGGAATAGATGATGTTGAGATTAATGATGATTAAGGAGATGATGATTGAGTAGATGATGTAGAAACTTCTGTACTTTGTTGAGAAGGGATTTCGGAAACAGGTATTTGAATATTAGATGTTGAACTTATATCACTTACTAATTCCGATTGATTTTTTCTTGTCTTGACTCTACTAGGTAAAGGGAATTCTTTCGGAGAAATACCAACTTTTTCACTTTGAAGCCTAGTAAGAGGTTTTGAAGAAACAAATTTTGAAGTTACACTACCTTCAGATATTTCAGACTCTTCTAGAGATAATGAGAATCCTTTCAATTTAGGAATTAAATCTTGAACTTCGGGAGACTCAGGATGTTGATTGTCTGAATGTTTTGAGATTTTGGTAGTGGGTGTCTGAATATTTTCTGCAATTTCTTCTCTAGGATTTTGAATTTCAGAAGAAATTGAAGAAGTTAATGAGGGTGTTTTGCTCTCAGAATGGCTTATGGATAAAGATTTACTTGTCATTCATAGCTCAGGCCCTCCTTCTAGCGCCAAAAATGTTGAAGCCTAGAAAATCTATGCTTCAAACATCGGGGAAAACCACCCGGTCGGGACCTTAAGACATCTCCTTTTCCGTTTGGTATGGTGGCTCCGACTGGATTTAAAGGACCAGTTTCCTTATAACTAAATGGATTGGTTTGGATGGGTGGAAATGGGACTAAATTAAATGAAATAAAACTATCTAAATTAAACTAAATACTGGTAAAGAAATTCTAGCACTAACCCGGGTAATTATATGTGAATACAACTTAAGATTGTTCCAATTTAACAATAACCATGAAAATGTATTATTATTTAAATTGAAATGTGCAGAAACAAATAAAGATAACTATGTTTAAGAAATTAAACAGAGTTGTATTAGCATATTGCATTCATCATTGTATACCATCTATATATACTTATGAAAGATAACGTTTCAATTATACTCAGAAATGATATATAAAAGGAAGCGTTGTGAAAACAAATATATATAAATGATAGCAATTTTAAAACGAATACCATAGGACAAAAGAAATCAACAGTGAAAGGATAGAAATACCTCATTCATCTTGAAGACTTTCAAATGCAATGTGATACTCTAATCCAGTAATTCTGATGCAAAATCAAATTCCAAGGTATAGAA